>JANAVB010028000.1:25126880-25386880 GCA_029216955.1 Iris pallida | reverse complement strand
GGGGGAAGAGTAGGGGGTTTGGCCAGTTGTGTGGATGAAATTGGTTAGTTTGTTTTTATTCATTTGTTCCAGTAAGGGTTTTACAAGCTTTCCTTCTTAGAAAAATTTCGTCCTTGAAATTTCTACCAATAATAAAAAAAGAGAGGGTTAGAACATACCTAGAATAGATGAGGATACTTCTCCCTCATCTCGTCCTCTCGCTCCCAGGTAGCCTCACTTGGGGAGTGGTGACGCCAAGCTATCTTGACTAGTGGAATCACCGTGCGCCTCAATCTCTTCTCGATACGATCTACTATTTCTACTGGCTGCTCTGGTACGGTAAGGCTAGGTCCAATTTCCAGCTCTGAATTGTCACGCCCCGATCCCGCTAGGGTCGTCCGTCTTGCTTGGATCCCTGCGGGATCGATCGTCCTCGCTAAGGCGTGATGCCGTGCAAGCCTAAGTTGCGCTTGCACAAGGCCATGTACCTGCACAAAAACAACTAGCCAAGCAAAAACACACGCACGCACCCATTAGTCAAGCAAAACACACGCACGCACCCATTGCAGAAAACCAAATGTTGGACACAGAGATTTGAAATAGAAATACTCATTTTATTCATAGCTTGATAGGAATACAAGTACAAAGCTTTGTAACTCAGATTTGCCTTATAATTTGGCTACAAGATTCTCTTTGAAATACTCTTTTGAAATTAGCCACAATGCCCATACATGATATCCTTTATTACAAGCTGGAATTGAAAGACACCTTCAAGGAAATGAAAACTGAAAACTTGCAATTGACTGAAAGTAAACTTCGAGGCGATCCACGAGCTCTACTGGGCTAGACGAGCTTCGGTGCCTCACTTGAAATCCCCCTGTCTCCTTTTGCTTCTGAAAAGGATGCCCACAACGTGGGTCAGTACACATCATGTACTGGCGAGCGGCTTTTGGCCGAACTCGCAAATCTCTGCACTAAATCAATATGTTGAGCTAACATTTACTAGTGATCTTTCTACTTGTCTAGGTTCTTTTTAACAATTCATAAGAACATGACAGATAGAATATATCATAGCAACTTACCCTCGCCGGCCGTCATCCCTGCACAAAACCACGTTAGCACAATTTGCATAATGAGTAATTCATGATTCATTCTTGCAGATATTGAAGTTGTCATTTGGGTCATGCAGGTGGACTATTCTACATGTTGGTCCATGGGTTTTCCCCATGATTAGCTGTTGTGACTCTTTGGTTCAGCTCGTCGCTAAGGACACAGATATTCGGCTACACTTTTAACATGGGTCCTTGTACCCAGTGTGCTCATAATCTCTCCTAGGCCGAGCGGTTCCAGGTGCCCCCAGATACCACCCGAGAGACAAATAATTCCTTGTATACAAGTTGTCCGAGACCAAATACATGCTCTAGCCGTTCTATCAGATGAGACACACTTGGACTTATGCACAGGTATACGACACGTTTGATTCGTGCCTTCAGGTTTATCTCAACATGTACAAGTTCGTCTGTACATGTCTACATTTCAAGCATACTGATGACAAGCAGATGATCATTCTTATCGAGCAGATAGAGTAGCAACACATATTCTTGAATTTGATTCAATTCAATTATCTTCTCTTATCTTTTGTGGATGTGGTATCGTTGATCATTGGGACAAGGCAACATAGTAGACTAGAGATCATTTTTCTTAGGCGTACAGATCAATGTCTGTTCGGTTGAAGCAACTCACCGAGATGAATCTTAGTTGAGAGAAGGAGGGACTTCACACGCCGTTCACGAACGATTCACGCGGCCTACAATGGCACCAACAGTTGATTAGCATACTTCGTCTCTTTCTCTCAAGATTCGGAATGAATGCGAAATGCGATGAAAGCGAATAATGAAAACCAATCATCGAAAACCAACACGAAAACGCATTCATCAAAACCAAGCAGCGAAGAGAAAACATTCAGCAAAACTCTTGGATTCATTTCAATAGAAGCCAATCCATCAATTGGAAAGATTCATTGCATTTCATCCGTGATCAATCGATACCGGCAAAGGTTTCACCAAGTACTCAGTTCATGACTGAGTCAACAAGCCGTAGGTATTACATAGTGGACCGCAAGGTGCGGGGCACTACATAATAACCCACCAAGAAAAAGTTTTGTCCTCAAAACTTAAGAAACAAAACTCACCTCCACTATTGTTGCATTCTGGGTTAAGCAACATGGAGAGATTGAAGACGCGTCCATTAATCCGCTGCGGCTGGTTCGGCGGATTGTCTCGAAGGGGCGGTGGGCCTGGCAGCTGCCCACGCTCTTCAGTGTCGTCTCTATTTCGATTTCTCTTCGGGCAATTTCGGATGGCGTGACCTTGTTGGCCACAACGAAAACAAGCATGGTTTGCAGAACGACAGTCCTCTTTGGTGTGTCCATGCTTTCCACAGTGACTGCATACCAAACCTTTCGCAAAGCGACATTCTTCACTCGCATGTCCTCGTCGACCGCAGTAGGAACAGATTGTCTCATTTCGTGGTTCCCCATCGGTCTTTTTCTCTCCGTCATGATTTCTCTTGGCGGGCTGATTCCGACTGTTCGGTGCTTTGTTGGACGCTTTCTTCTGCTCGAACTGTTCTACCTGAAGCGCCGCCTCAAAGGCTTGAGAATAGGACTCGCATTCTCGATTCAGCACACTTAACTGGATGTCGTAATTCAGACCTTCCACGAATCGATTTATGCGAGTCTGTTCCGTGGGGAGCCAAGCAGCGGCAAAATTTGCCAACTTAGCAAATTCAGATTCATAGTCCTCCACGGACATATCCCCCTGTTTCAATGTGATGAAGTCATCCTCCATCTTCTTGCTCATGGCTCGAGGCAGATATTGATCGAGAAACGCCTTCTTGAACAAGGCCCACGAGATCTTTCCATTCCTAGCCGTTGCGAGCAGCGCCGGCTTCTTCGCCTTCCACCAGTCCTTTGCCCACAGCCGTAGGAGCATAACGGCACAGACTACCTTTTTGCTACTTGGAACTCCTATGAACGCGAACAGAGTCTCTATTTTATCAATCCAGTCCATCACCTTGTCGGGTGACGTCCTGCCTTGAAATTCTGGAGGTTTCGCGTCCAAGAAGTCCTTTGGCCTAAAGACAGTGTGCCTTTGCGCCGGCTGGGGCTCATCACCCTCTACGGGCTCGATCTCGGGCGTTCCCGTTGGTTCCGTCGCTGCGGTGGCATCTCGATTTATCGTAAGCGCGGTGACAAGCTGGGTCAGGGCATCCAACTGCTTTTGTTGGGCAGCCGCTCGGGCCTCATGTATCTGATTTCTTTCCTCATTATCCTGTCTCTGTAACTCCAACATTGTCATGATGCGTTCTACCGCATCGGTCGAGCCAGATGGACGAGGAGGAGCCATTTTTCTACAAAATAGTGTAACTTCTGTCAGTCTCATAAAATATTATGGACTTATTGTATGGGGCATTGGTTTTCATAACCCAAAATCCGGACACTTTTGAAAGCCGTCAAAGTACTTTATATACTTTTCGAAAACGATAATTGCAAGAGGCCAAGGACGTAAAACCGTGCTCTGATACCACTTTGTCACGCCCCGATCCCGCTAGGGTCGTCCGTCTTGCTTGGATCCCTGCGGGATCGATCGTCCTCGCTAAGGCGTGATGCCGTGCAAGCCTAAGTTACGCTTGCACAAGGCCATGTACCTGCACAAAAACAACTAGCCAAGCAAAAACACACGCACGCACCCATTAGTCAAGCAAAACACACGCACGCACCCATTGCAGAAAACCAAATGTTGGACACAGAGATTTGAAATGGAAATACTCATTTTATTCATAGCTTGATAGGAATACAAGTACAAAGCTTTGCAACTCAGATTTGCCTTATAATTTGGCTACAAGATTCTCTTTGAAATACTCTTTTGAAATTAGCCACAATGCCCATACATGATATCCTTTATTACAAGCTGGAATTGAAAGACACCTTCAAGGAAATGAAAACTGGAAACTTGCAATTGACTGAAAGTAAACTTCGAGGCGATCCACGAGCTCTACTGGGCTAGACGAGCTTCGGTGCCTCACTTGAAATCCCCCTGTCTCCTTTTGCTTCTGAAAAGGATGCCCACAACGTGGGTCAGTACACATCATGTACTGGCGAGCGGCTTTTGGCCGAACTCGCAAATCTCTGCACTAAATCAATATGTTGAGCTAACATTTACTAGTGATCTTTCTACTTGTCTAGGTTCTTTTTAACAATTCATAAGAACATGACAGATAGAATATATCATAGCAACTTACCCTCGCCGGCCGTCATCCCTGCACAAAACCACGTTAGCACAATTTGCATAATAAGTAATTCATGATTCATTCTTGCAGATATTGAAGTTGTCATTTGGGTCATGCAGGTGGACTATTCTACATGTTGGTCTATGGGTTTTCCCCATGATTAGCCGCTGTGACTCTTTGGTTCAGCTCGTCGCTAAGGACACAGATATTCGGCTACACTTTTAACATGGGTCCTTGCACCCAGTGTGCTCATAATCTCTCCTAGGCCGAGCAGTTCCAGGTGCCCCCAGATACCACCCGAGAGACAAATAATTCCTTGTATACAAGTTGTCCGAGACCAAATGCATGCTCTAGCCGTTCTATCAGATGAGACACACTTGGACTTATGCACAGGTATACGACACGTTTGATTCGTGCCTTCAGGTTTATCTCAACATGTACAAGTTCGTCTGTACATGTCTACATTTCAAGCATACTGATGACAAGCAGATGATCATTCTTATCGAGCAGATAGAGTAGCAACACATATTCTTGAATTTGATTCAATTCAATTATCTTCTCTTATCTTTTGTGGATGTGGTATCGTTGATCATTGGGACAAGGCAACATAGTAGACTAGAGATCATTTTTCTTAGGCGTACAGATCAATGTCTGTTCGGTTGAAGCAACTCACCGAGATGAATCTTAGTTGAGAGAAGGAGGGACTTCACACGCCGTTCACGAACGATTCACGCGGCCTACAATGGCACCAACAGTTGATTAGCATACTTCGTCTCTTTCTCTCAAGATTCGGAATGAATGCGAAATGCGATAAAAGCGAACAATGAAAACCAATCATCGAAAACCAACACGAAAACGCATTCATCAAAACCAAGCAGCGAAGAGAAAACATTCAGCAAAACTCTTAGATTCATTTCAATAGAAGCCAATCCATCAATTGGAAAGATTCATTACATTTCATCCGTGATCAATCGATACCGGCAAAGGTTTCACCAAGTACTCAGTTCATGACTGAGTCAACAAGCCGTAGGTATTACATAGTGGACCGCAAGGAGCGGGGCACTACATGAATGATCTACAACGTGGCTTGGGTTTGGTACGTAACGTCTTATCTGCGTTACGTAAAAGACGTTGTACACGCCTTCGAGACTAGGTGGGAGAGCCACTCTGTATGCTACCTCTCCGATTCTGCTCAATACCTCAAATAGACCGATGTAGCGAGGACTCAGCTTCCCAGCTTGGCCGAATCTGATTGTGCCCCTGGTAGGTGATATTCTAACAAATACCTGATCTCCAGCCTCAAATTCCAAGGTTCGACGCCTACTGTCCGTCCAATACTTCTGGCGGTCCTGTGCAATCCTTAGTGCCTCCCTTATCATCTTCATCTTCTCGGCCGCATCTGTAATCATCTCTGGCCCCAACAAGAATCGATCTCCAACATCATCCCATGCTAGTGGAGTACGGCAACATCGACCATATAAAGCCTCAAAAGGTGTCATCTGAATGCTGGCCTGGTAGCTGTTGTTATAGGAGAACTCTACCAGGTGTAGGTGATCTTCCCAAGATCCACCGAACTGCAGGATGCATGATCTCAATATGTCCTCTAGCGTCTGAATGGTCCACTCTGACTGGCCGTCTGTCTGAGGATGGTATGCCGTGCTAAACTTCAGCTACGTGCCCAAGCTCTTCTGCAAGCTATTCCAGTAGTGTGAGGTGAACCGGGTATCCCTGTCAGATATGATGCTGACTGGGACTCCATGCAACCTATAAATGTTCCGTATGTAAAGAGCTGCTAACCTTTCCGTGGATAAACCGACCTTGAAAGGAATGAAATGGGCAGACTTGGTCAGTTTGTCAACTATCACCCATATAGCATCCTTTCCTCCTTGGGATCTGGGTAATCCTGTCAAAAAATCCATAGTAATATGTTCCCATTTCCACTCCAGAATGGGAAGAGGTTGTAACAAACCCGCTGGTCTCTGTCGGTCTGCCTTCACCTGCTGGCAGATCAAACATCTGGAGACGAATTCTGCCACGTCTCACTTCATTCTAAGCCACCAAACATAAGTCCTCATGTCTCTGTACATCTTGTTAGCTCCGGGATGTATAGAATGCTGCGACTGGTGCGTCTCCTTCATCAGTTCATTCCTTAGTTCGCCAATAGGCACGCAAAGTCTCGTGCCATGTCTCAGAGCTCCATCTCCAGCTATAGAGAATCCTTCAAGTGTTCCAGCTAACACTTTGTCCCTTAGCTTGCACAATATCTCATCCTGGAATTGAGTCTCCATGACTCTGTTGATCAGACTGGACAGTACTTGAAGATGCATCATAGGCGAGTCTACGCCTGGTACAACTGCTTCTTTTCCAAGCTTCAATATGATTTCCTCTGGTAGCACGATCTCCAAACCGAGCTTCTCTATGTCTTCCAGCAAGTGACGGTTCTTTGTCAAGAACATAGCCATCGGGTACCTGCTAAGTGTTAGGGTTATATACTAAAAGCATCACTTTTGTAGTAACCTTTTTTTTCATAAATTTTGAATGAGAATCATATGGGCAAATGTTTGCATATTGTATTTATTGCAAGTGTTAATGCAAATGTCTGATATTCTATATTGTAAATAATATGGTGTGTGGTGTCACACAGAAGATCATATTATCAGTTTCCTATGGAGTATATAAATAGTTCACAACCTAGATGGACTTGGACAATCTATTGGAAAGGTTGTAGTGTAATATGCTATTAGTCTATCTTGACTATAGGTTTACAATAGTACACTTTGTGTGTATTGAACAGGACCACTTGAGGTTGCTCTCTTTGTACTGACTATATAAGAGAACAAACACCTCTATTATTATGGATGCTTGTACTCTTAATCTGGATATAATAACGGACATGTATATGCAATGTGTATTATTTTGACTCATAAAAGAGTAAGATTCATTCTGGATCAACAACCTCTATGAATTGGGTAATAACATTGTATGTATGATGGGTTGTTGATTATAAATAGAATCCATGTCCCGATACATCGGGCTGATGATGTCCTCTTAAGGAGCTCATAAGGATTGTCATGTAAACCCTGCAGGTGGATTATATCCGACATAAATAAAGTTGAGCGGTACTACTTAAGGATAAAAGATATCGAATCAATATAGTTGTCAGTAACTTAATTTGATCGACGGACATACGATATCTTAACTTGGGGAGCCAAACAAGCATATAATAAAAGGAACCCACAAACATAATTTGGGATTAGGGAGGTATTGCAACAATAGCTCATTAGTGGACCGAGCTATTGTTAATGGGCCTGGATTGTGTGTTCGGGCTGAACACGGGATATCCAGATCCGTTAGGAGGCCTAACCCTAATTTCTCCTCATGGTCCCTGCCATAGCCTATATATATCCTCTATTCTATGGCCGCCAGATTACTGATCAAAAATCTGAAATTTTCTCTAAATTCGTGATTCACGTAAGAAGAGAAAGAGAGTGCTGCCAAGGAGAAGAAAAGGTTGGGAGATCGTCGCCCACATGGCGTCCAACTCGAGGAAGGAATACGTGCAGAAGATCTTGGGGTCGTCCGCTCGAGATTGCCAGGAAATACTTGTCTTCTTTCCGTCGTAGGTATAATTCGTGAACCCTAGTTTCCGCCTATGAAGGGTTAGAACACGTATTAGATCTGTTTAACTTTCTATCGATCAATACGCACACCAAAGGAAGGGTCCTGGGAATCCCCAGTTCCATCAATTGGTATCAGAGCCACTTTGGATCTACGTATTGATTGATACATCCATGTTGTCTAATAAAACTTGTGCTATGTAATAGTCGGTAGATGTAGATCTGTTCTAACTCGGTTTTGCATGCATCTTAGATCCAACTATTATGGTCTACTACATGTTTTTTGATTGTGTTGTTTAAACCACGGACATGTCGTGGATGTTGTTGTTGCTGTGGATGTAATTAAAATCACGAGGGTTGATCGTGCTTATTAATTTAATTTTTTAATGTAGATTATGTGTGAACTCCTTTGGGAGGCATAGGATTGATGTAATTTTAATTATTTTTGATCAATCGTGATGGCGGTGGTGGCTGTTTCTGACGTCGGAATAGTTGGATTCGGATAGTTGAGGACGGAGCAGCAAAGATGACCATAATAGTTGGATATTTTCTCTTATTTTTGTCATTTTGCTTTTTCTGATTATGCATGTTTATTATTGTGTGGTTGTTTTTTTGAAAAACCAAGCCTACATTAATAATGGACAACATGGACATAATATCAACTAGTAGAAAAACCCTCATTGTTAAATAACTAAGTGAAAGAGGATTTTTTTAATATAAATCCTATGGTCTCTATTACTGGTTTGTAGGTGATGTAATTATACTTGCGTATTGGCTTTAGTGCTTTCCTCCATTTCGGATGAGTATAATTATGGATCACCAGTACAAACTTTCTTAGGGATAATTGTAGAAAATTACCTAGTATGTGTTCACTTCTCCATCTGAAGGAACTCATTACAAGGTAATGGACTTAGTATTAAGTAATGGTATACACTTAGATACAAATAATGGTATCCTCTCCATCGGAGTCACTGCTATTATTTGTATGACCAGAGCAAGACCAGCATATTAATTTTATTTGTCATAAAGTTATATTGACATGATAGTAAAATTAATAAAAAATCTACTTGAATAAAGTTGAATTTGTATACGTCCACACTATCGTGGCATGCTAAATTCATGGTGTTCAAGGTGTTGGTGAATTTTTTATTATTGTTTTGAAGGAATCAATATTTAGTTAATTCAAAAAGTTTTTTTTGCCCTATATAATTTTATTTATGTGATTCTCAGGATTTCAAAAATGGGTTCTTTCAGTCCACTTATGGTGATTCTTAAAGAAAACAAACTTACTGGACCTAATTATATTGACTGGAAACGTAATTTGGACATTTTTCTGACTGCTGAGGAGTACAAATATGTACTTGTTGAGGAATGCCCACCTAAGCCTGATGCTAACTCTGATGAAGAGGTCGAAGAGGCTTATAAGAAGTGGAAAAAGGCAGATGAGATGGCACGGTGTTATATTCTGGCATCTATGTCAAATGTACTGCAACATCAGCATCAGGCCATGACCACAGCTTATGACATGATGTATAACCTCAAGGAACTCTTCGGACATCAGAGTAGAGCAGCTAGGAAGTTTGCTATGAAATGTTTGATGAATACAAAAATGGCTGAGGGTACACCAGTAAGGGATCATATTCTCAAGATGATGGGTCATCTGAATGAGATGGAGATCCTTGGAGCTAAAATCGATAGGGAAACCCAGGTCGATATCATTCTCGGAACTCTGCCTAAAAGTTTTGACAATTTCTGCCTTAATTACAACATGAACAAAAGGTTGTATAGTTTGGCAGAACTTGCAAAAGAGCTACAGGATACTGAATCTCTCTTTAGATAGAGTGGTCATGTTTTTGTTTCTGAAAAGGCTTCTACTTCTAAGCCAAAAGGCGGTAAGAAGAAGAATAACATTCAGAAACAGGCAAACTCAGCAAAGAAGGGCATGGGACCTCAAGGCGTGGTAAAAAAGCTGAAAGGCAAATGTTTCAAGTGCAAAAGGTCAGGACATTGGAAGACTGATATTCCACTTCTCAAACAAGGGAACAAAGAAGGTATATCTCATTTACTAGTAGTTGAAACATGTTTAGCGGTGTTATCTACCAGCACCTGGTGTGTAGATACAGGAGCCACTAATCATGTCTGCAATACAATGCAGGGGTTCCAGGAAACCAGACGGCTCAGTGATGGAGAGATATGCTTGTTCATGGGTGATGCTACAAAAGTATCGGTCGTTGCATTAGGAGATTTTACTTTATCTTTTGGTAGAAATAAGTCTTTGACATTGAGAGATTGTCTTTATACACCTTCACTTAGAAGGAATTTAGTTTCTATTTCTATGTTAGTTAAGGATGGATATTCAGTTTATTTTAATGACAATATTGTTATTAGAAAGAATAAACATTTTATCTGTTCTGGTGTATTGGTTGATAATTTGTATGTCATTAATCCTATTTCGCCCACAATGCAACTTATGGAAATAAATAATATGTTATTTAACTTAAATAAGAGAAAATAACCTTCTTGTATGAACCAAACATATCTTTGGCACTTACGATTGGGGCATATTAACCTAAGAAGGATTCAAAGACTGGTTGAAGATGGACCTTTGAGTTCATTGGAAGTGGAGACACTACCAGTCTGTGAATCTTGCTTGGAAGGTAAAATGACCAAAAGGCCTTTTACGACAAAGGGGTATAGGGCCAAAGATGTGTTGGAATTGGTTCATTCTGATTTGTGTGGACCCATGACCATCCAAGCTAGAGGTGGCTTTGAATATTTTGTCACATTTATTGACGATTATTCAAGGTATGGATATATTTATTTGATGTGCCGTAAGTTTGAGTGCTTTGAGAAATTCAAAGAGTACAAGGCTGAAACGGAGAAACGTCATGAAAAATGTATCAACTCATTACGATCAGATCGTGGTGGCAAGTACCTCTTTGGAGAGTTTAGGGATTATTTATCAGAGGCTAGGATTGCATCCCAATTGACTGCACCTGGAACGCCCCAACAGAATGGTGTAGCCAAAAAAATGAATAGAACTCTTATGGAGATGGTTAGATCAATGATGAGTTATTCGGATTTGCCAGATTCGTTTTGGGGATATGCCTTAGAGACTACAGTTTATATTTTGAACTTGGTTCCTTCTAAGTCAGTACCTCTTACTCCTACAGAGCTGTGGATTGGGTGTAAGCCTAGTCTGAAACATGTTCGCATTTGTGGTAGTCCAGCACATGTGCTGAATGGAAAAGCAGATAAGTTGGAATCTCATACAGAAGTACGCTTGTTTGTAGGCTATCCAAGAGGAATGAAAGGAGGTTTATTTTATAGTCCTAAGGATCAGAAGGTCATTGTTAGCACCAATGCCCGATTCTTAGAGGAAGACTATGTGATGAACCATAAACCCACAAGTAGAGTTGTTCTAGAAAAACTGAGACGTGAGACACCAAGTACTTCAGTACCAACAGTACAAAAGGATGAACCATAAATAACTGCACAACGTGTCACAAATGTACACCACAACTGATAGTGCCTCGTCGTAGTGGAAGGGTTATGATACAACCTGATAGATATATGTTCTTGGGAGAGTCGTCAGACTTCGTCCCTGAGGAACAAGATTATGATCCCTGTACTTACAATGAAGCACTCTAAGATAAAGATGCAGAGTCTTGGCAAAAAGTAATGATATCTGAAATAGAATATATAGATTCTAATCAGGTCTGGGAGCTTGTAGAACCACTCGTTGGTGTAAAAACTATTGGATGCAAGTGGGTCTATAAGAGAAAAAGGGGATCAGACGGTAAGGTTGAAACCTTTAAAGCTCGGCTTGTAGCAAAAGGTTTTACTCAAAGAGAGGGTATCGATTATGAGGAAACCTTTTCTCCTGTAGCTATGCTTAAGTCTATTCGGATTCTTTTATCTATTGCAGCTCATCTCGATTATGAGATTTGTCAAATGGATGTCAAGACAGCTTTCCTTAATGGAAGTCTTGAGGAAGACATCTATATGAAGTAACTAGACGGGTTCATTGAAAAAGGCCAGGAGCATCTTGTTTGTAAGCTCAAAAAGTCCATTTATGAACTTAAGCAAGCTTCCAGATCTTGGAACATCTGTTTTGATCAGGTGATAAAATCCTATGGATTTGATCAATGTCAGGATGAATCATGTGTATACAGAAAGTGTGACGGAAACGTGGTGGTATTCCTAGTACTCTATGTGGATGACATCTTGCTCATTGGAAACAATGTGAAGGTATTATCTGATGTATGGATATGGTTATCCAAACAGTTTGATATGAAGGACTTGGGAGAAGTAGGTCACATCCTTGGGATCAAAGTTCTACGAGATCGCAAGAAAAGGATGTTAGGCTTATCCCAAGCTTCCTATATCGATACTGTACTAACTCGTTTTAGTGTGCAAAATTCTAAAAAAGGTTTTTTACCTTTTAGACATGGAATTGCTCTATCAAAGGAGTAGTGTCCGAGGACACCTAAAGAGATAGAGAACATGAAGGTAGTTCCTTATGCTTCAGCAGTAGGAAGCTTAATGTATGCAATACTATGTACGAGACCAGACATCTGCTTTGCCGTAGGCATGGTCAGCAGATATCAGTCTAACCCAGGACAAGAGCACTGGACTGCCGTAAAGCATATTTTGAAGTACTTGAAAAGGACTAAAGAGTATATGCTAGTTTACCATGCAGATAGTTTAGTTTCTTTGGGGTATACAGACTCAGATTTTCAGTCAGATAAGGATTCCAGGAAATCTATCTCAAGTTATGTGTTTACTTTGGGAGGTGGAGCCATTGTGTGGAGGAGTATCAAGCAAAAATGTATAGCTAATTCTACCATGGAAGCCGAGTATGTGGCAGCCTCTGAGGCAGCCAAAGAAGCGGTTCGGCTCAGAAACTTTCTGTTGGACTTGGATGTGGTACCTGGTTTGCCTAAGTCTATTACACTTTATTGTGATAATAGTGGTACAGTTGCAAACTCGAAGGAACTACGAGCCCATAAGACAGGCAAACACATTGAGCACAAGTACCACCTGATACGAGATTTCGTAAAGAAAGGAAAAGTTGCTGTGATCAAGATAGCATCAGCCGACAACCTAGCTGATTCCTTTACAAAGAGCTTACCAGCTAAGGCTTTTGATAGTCATGTTGAGGGAATGAGAGTCAGATGTGTAGCAGCATGGCTTTAAGTATAAGTGGGAGATTTGTAACAGTATACTGAAAAGCAATGCTTTGAGTATAAGTGGGAGATTGTTAGGGTTATATACTAAAAGCATCACTTTTGTAGTAACCTTATTTCCTTAAATTTTGAATGAGAATCATATGGGCAAATGTTTGCATATTGTATTTGTTGCATGTGTTAATACAAATGTCTGATATTCTATATTGTAGATAATATGGTGTGTGGTGTCACACAGAAGATCATATTATCAGTTTCCTATGGAGTATATAAATAGTTCACAACCTATATGGACTTGGACAATCTATTGGAAAGGTTGTAGTATAATCTGGTATTAGTCTATCTTGACTATAGGTTTACACTAGTATACTTTGTGTGTATTGAACAGGACCACTTGAGGTTGTTCTCTTTGTACTGACTACATAAGAGAACAAACGCCTCTGTTATTATGGATGCTTGTACTCTTAATCTGGATATAATAATCGACATGTATATGCAATGTGCATTACTTTGACTCATAAAAGAGTGAGATTTATTATGGATCAACAACCTCTATGAATTGGGTAATAACATTGTATGTATGATGGGCTGTTGATTATAAATAGAATCCATATCCCGATACATCCGGTTGATGATGTCCTCTTAAGGAGCTCATAAGGATTGTCATGTAAACCCTGTAGGTGGATTATATCCGACATGACAAATAAAGTTGGGCGGTACTACTTAAGGATAAAAGATGTCGAATCAATATAGTTGTCAGTAACTTAATTTGATCGACGGACATACGATATCTTAACATGAGAGCCAAACGAGCATATAAAAAAAGGAGCCCACAAACATAATTTGGGATTAGGGAGGTAGTGCAACAATAGCTCATTAGTAGACCGAACTATTGTTAATGGGCCTGGATTGTGTGTTCGGGCTGAACACGGGATATCCAGATCCGTTAGGAGGCCTAACCCTAATTTCTTCTCATGTCCCTGCCATAGCCTATATATATCCTCTATTCTATGGCCGCCAGATTACTGATCAAAAATCTAAAATTTTCTCTAAATTCATAATTCACGTAAGGAGAGAAAGAGAGTGCTGCCAAGGAGAAGAAAAGGTTGGAAGATCGTCGCCCACACGGCGTCCAACTCGAGGAAGGAATACGTACAGAAGATCTTATGGTCGTCCGCTCGAGATTGCCAGGAATTACTTGTCTCCTTTCTGCCGCAGGTATAATTCGTGAACCCTAGTTTCCGTCTATGAAGGGTTAGAACACGTATTAGATCTGTTTAACTTTCTATCGATCAATACGCACACCAAAGGAAGGGTCCTGGGAATCCCCAGTTCCATCACTAAGTACATCAGCGACCACATTAGCCTTACCCGGATGGTACTGCAGGTTGATGTCGAAATCTTTTATCAGTTCCAGCCATCGCCTCTAGCGCATGTTGAGCTCCTTCTGAGTGAAGACATATTTGAGACTCTTGTGGTCTGTGTATATGTCTACCTTCTCGCCATAGAGGTAATGCTTCCACAACTTCAGGGCAAAGATAACTGCTGCTAGCTCCAAATAATACGTCGGGTAGTTCTTCTCATGATTGCGTAATTGCCAGAAAGCATAGGCAATTACCTTTCCATGTTGCTGTAGCACACAGCCCATTCCTTTGCCCGAAGCATCACTGTATATAGAGAATCTACCTGATCCAGATGGTAGCGTCAAGATAGGTACAGTTGTCAACCTTCTCTTCAGTTCCTCGAATAATGCCTGGCATGCTTCTTTCCAGACAAACTTTTCATTCTTCCTGTTTAGCTTCGGCATTGGCTCCGCAATCCTTACGAAGTCCTTCACAAACTTCCTGTAATATTCTGCTAAGCCCAGGAAGCTTCTGATCTCTGCAACTGAGCTCAGGGTTGTCCAAGATTCCACTGCTGCTATCTTCTTGGGGTCCACAGATACCCCTTCTCCTGTGATAACATGTCCAAGAAAATCTACTTTATCTAAGAAGAATTTACACTTGGAAAGCTTACCATATAGCTTCTCCTTCCTCAGAGTCTCCAAGACAATCCGCAGGTGCTTCTCATGCTCTTCTTGCGTCTTTGAGTAGATCAGAATGTCATCAATGAAGACGACAACAAACTGATCCAAGTACTCATGGAAGACTTTGTTCATGAGATTCATGAACACAGCTAGGGCATTAGTAAGACCGAAGGGCATGACCAAGAATTCATATTTTCTATACTTGGGGTTGAATATCGTCTTCGAAATATCCGCCTCTCGAACCTTGACCTGGTGATATCCTAACCTGAGGTCGATCTTCGAGAAAAACTTCGCTCTGCTCAGCTGATCGAAAAGGTCATCGATCCTGGACAGAGGGTACTTGTTCTTAATCGTGATGTTGTACAATGCCCGATAATCTATACACATCCGTACAGTTCTATCCTTCTTGGGCACGAACAAAATTGGTGATCCCCAGAGAGAAGCTCCATCTCTGATAAATCCTTGGGCCTTTATCTCGTCTATCTGGTCCTTCATCTCCTTAGCTTCCTTGGGATTGACTCTGTAGCTTCTCTGTGAAATAGAAGATGAACCAGGTACAAGATCGATAGTGAACCCCACATCTCGATTAGGGGGTAATCCAGGTAAATTATCGGGAAAGACATCTAAGAATTCCACTATCAGGGGATGAAGGGGTCTAGAATCTTCTATGATGGATGTGTAGGAGACACACTCTAAACCCTATGGTGCTCGAGCTACTTCAAATTCAGGTCCTCCAGGTGGACTAAAGATAACACAACTCCGATGACAGTCTATCAGGACGTGTTGCTTGTTCAGCCAATCCATTTCCAAGACTACATCGTAGTTAGGGAGGTACATAACCAGTAAGGGTACTAGAAAGGTATGACCAAAAATGGTGATAGGGCAGGTACAAGTCTCTGTAATAGAGATCGGTCCCCCTCCGGTCATAACTCTACAAATCATTTTACTATACCCTACATCTATATGGTATGTAGTAACAAATTTTAAAGATATAAAACTGTGCGAAGCTCCAGAATCAAATAGGATAAAGCTGGGTGCGAGTGTAATAAAATAAAACCTGCAATGGCATCTTCTTCAGTTTTTGGCTTAGCTTCCGGCTCCTCAACGGCCAAGGCAAACGCTTGCCCGGCCCTCTGCTGGTTGTAGCGCTGCTGCTGGGTGGGTAATGGACCTCTATGCGGTCCAGGTCCAGTCCTGATGAATGAGGTTGGGCAGTCCTTTACTTGGTGGGTTGTAGACCCACAAGCAAGGCAGCGTTCCAACTTCCTTCGATAAATATCTGCGGTGTGACGAGGCCTCTTGCAATAGGCGCAGATGATTGTCTTCTGTTGCTGGTACCGGGGCGCCTTGTTGGATGCTTTTGGCTGGTGATGATGAGAGGGTTTGTTGTTGTTGTTGTTGGGCCTCTTAAAGTTACCCTGATGATTGCTGCTGGATCCTGGGTGCTCTCTCTTGGTTCGAGTAGACGAACTGGCCTCCATATCTTGGGCCACCTTCAACATCTTGTCATAGGTCTTAGCTCCATTGGCGGCAACTAGAGTGCGGATCTCCTCTCGTAATCCATGCCGAAACTTCTGGGCACGCTCCACCAGATCTGCTACTAGGCAAGGTGCAAATCTGTCGAGCCGGTTGAACTCGGCTGCGTACTCCGCAATGGTACGATCCCTTTGCTTCAGGTCATGGAACTGCCTTCCCATAGCTTGTAGGATAGCTTTCGGGAAGAACTTTCTCTTAAACTGCTTCTTGAAGGAACGCCAAGAGGTTCCTCCAGTCTGGAATCTGGGCTCGTTTCGGTACCATATACTGGCCAGATCCCAAAGCTGTAGAGCTACAGCCTCTAACATAAGGTCGGCTGGGATTCGAGCAACGCTGAGGATGCGCTCCATGTCATCCAGCTATTCGTCCGGGTATACAAGGCCTTCAGTTCCCTTGAAAGGCCGTGGATCCATCTTCTTAAAACTTTCGATATCCCCAACTTTCTCATGGATAATTGACTGTCAGTCAGAATTATATTTCTCCAATGAAATATAAAAGATTATCAATTCTACTTTTCTTACCTTGACAGGCCCTGGTTCCCTTTGGGATGAGTCGAGTGCCGCCATAGCGACATTATTGGCATTCTCCATGCCCTCCCTCATGATCGCGGTCCGTTCACGATCCACTTCTGCTTGATCCCTCTGGGCCTCAAGTACTCCTCGTAGCAGGCCTACGAGCTCGATGGGGTCCACTGGCACTGGTGGAGCAGCTGGAGGATTTGCGATAGCAATCGAGAGCGTAGGTCTCGAGGGCATTGGTACATCTGCATGCACGGTGGAGCTATATGCAACACGGGGAGTCCGTGCAGCACGAAGATGGGTATTGGGCTGTACTGGAGAGGGGTCTGACTAAGCCTGGGTAGGTGTGTTCCCGGAGGAAGAGACCTCTTTGTCCGCAGGCCCTGAGCGAGTCGTCTTTTCTTTCTCCATCTTCTAAAAGGTTTGGTTACACACATAAGCAAGGGAACCTAATAAATCTATAATCAAGCAAAAATAGATATTAATGTATGTAATTTCGGCCCTATGATGTAACAGGGTGAAAATCATCTAAGTGTTCTAGTTGTTTCTATAGTCTATTTTCCTAAAGTCTCATCTAACCTAGGTCAAGTTACAGAACTGCATGTTGGTCTAGACTAAGTTGACCAGACTAATTTACAGAACTGACCTGTATGGGCCACCACTAAAAATATGTTATGACCCGATCCCAATAATCCGGGTCTAGTCGGATCATGCCCAGCCTGCACCGTTGTGAGACGGCGACAGTAAGCTGTATCAAGCAGTGAACATAAGCAGTACAAATATCTAAACAAAAAATAAAACAATTTTATTAAACATTATGAAGTACAACTAGGTCGAAATAAAAATGAAGACAAAGCAAAAGTATTCAAAATAACAAAGGTTTGTTTATTACAACTTTAGAAAAAGTAAACTAATCAGAAAAGGTGCAACTAGGACTCCTGGTTCCTCTGCCCTGGTTCATCTAAGTTCTCAGAACCCAAGTCAGGCCCATAATAGGAAGTGTAAGCCATCTCGTCATCGTCGCAGTCACCTAAAAATATTGTCTCTAGTCAGGAGGGAGCAAGACACACAAATCTATTCCAGTATTTTATTCAATAATTAAAAGACAAGACAAGAAGCAGTTTATTATGGAAATATGATTTTCTAAATATTAATAAAAAAATAGTTATACAGTAAAACTTTGAAAAGTGAAATGATGCAATCTAGCTACAATAGTGTTTAGATCGCGGAACAGCCTGTGGCCAGCTAGGGTTGGAGGCAGTAAGTGTTCTATTAAATACGGTCCGGCTTCGGCCCAAGTGGTTGGACTTTCGCTATCCACAGTAATTCAGTAAGGGGGCTTTGACCACATGTGTTAACGCTACTCCCCCAATCCCCGAGTCAATGATTCAGTAAGTAGTCAAGTCAATGATTCAGTAAAACAATCGGTATGATCCGAGAGGGATCCAGTGAGTCAGGTGTCGATACAGTACTCTATTATGCAATGAAATTAATTATTAAATTAAAACACAAGTTTAGATGAGTATGCACTTTCCTTGGTGTCTCCGATGCTGTAAGTGACGACTGAAAGGTGTTCGGGTTAAAGTCCGAGTATCTGAACCTACATTAATCGATACTCTGTTTTAGAAATCATTCAAGGGTTTTAACTAACCGCTAATGTTTGTAATAATCAATCGTTTGTTTAATTATAAGAAAGTATTTCGGACGAGTAAGGCTATAATCATTTAATGCCATAAGTCGCGTATAATATATATATATATATATATATATATATATATATATATATATATAATATTTTTTCTAATAAAGCGGTTATTTAAGTAAAATATGAGAAATATTACCCTTAAGTTTATTAGTAGACAATAAATGGTTTTTCGTAACTAATACTTATAATTAGAATTATTTATAAAATACTCAAAAATATTAAATAGTATTTTGTTTACATACTCAACGAAATTTTAGCAAATATTTTTATTTAATAATAACAACCATTTTAATTATGAAAATATGAGAATAATTTATATTAATAAATAGTGAGAAAATTATTTAAATTATATGAATAACCTAAAGATTTCTACGGAAAAGCGTTTATTACCTAGAAATTACTTTTGATGGTAAAAATCATTTTCGTATGATAATAATAATTTCCAAAATAAATAAATAACTGGAATTTTGGCTTAAAATCACTATTCCTATATTAGTAAATAGACTTTTGATATAAAACCATTTTGAAACTAATTTAGTACATTATTACGTAAATTTAACGGTAATGATATTAAAAACACACTAAATCTAAATATCGTTAATCCTACATTAAACGTAATTAAAAGTTTAGTAAACCATTTTAATATTAATAATTAAAACTAATAATTTACTAATTAATATACAAACAGTATAACGTGACATAAATATTACTAGAGCAAAATATTATAACCGTCACACTAATAAATTATTAGAAATCTATTACAAATTATAGGGTCGAATTAAGGAAACTAACTATCCTGGAATTGACAGAGCTTTATTCTGTCAATTCCAGTCGGAACAGGAATGAGTTTGACATTCTGTGAAATAAACAGAAGGTTTAAAAGGGGTTTACCGATGACGGATACCGAAGGGAGGCCTCGGACTTGAACACACGGGAGGAGTGTACGTACGTGAAAGTGCGCGTATGGCGTGGGAACGCACGGACACGCGAGAGACGGGATGTGCGGCTTCTGACGCAAGGGCGTGGGCCGACGAGAGGCGGCAGCGGTGGTCCGGGAGGTGGCAGCGGTGGTCTGAGAGGTAGCTGTAGGCCTCAAAAATGAAAGTCACGCTGAGTTGATCAAGACAGAGTCAAAAGTCACGCTCAGTTGATCCAGACAATATAAATAAATCACGCTGGAGAGACAGCTCATCATTTGTCAGAGAGTAATTATGACTGATAGCACAACAGTCGAAGAATGCCTCTTCGTATGCCACGTGTGCACAGACTTCGAGAGATCATCGCCGTCTATTGCATGATTTTCGAAATCTTCTTCAGCAAGACTCAGCCTTCGTCAAGTTGGCGTACCAAAAGGGTTTCTTGTCATTTAATGCGACTGACAAAGCAATCACTGTCAGAGATTTTGTGTCAGTCGAGACACGCCGAATCAAGACAGTTGACAGTTCTATCTCAAGTCTGCGTGTATTTGTGATCTTTATCTCAAGTTTGCGTGGATTTTGAAGTTTTCTTCCTCAAGTTTGCGTGGATTTTTGAGTTCTTTGCCTCGAAGTCTGCATGGATCCTGAAGCTTCCTGCCCCAAGTTTGCGTGGATTTTGAAGCTTTCTACACCGAGTTCGCGTGGATTTCGTCTTCAACAAGTCTGTGTGGATTTTATCAAATTGGAGTACGTGGCAACCATGCCACTGATCTCTCGCCTGCGTGTCCTGTAACTTGCACACGACTCATGCATGATTGCCATGTGTCCAACAGTTACAGGCCACGTCCAGTAACTGCTCGCAGCCTTGCGTATGTTAAATTCTGCGTGATTTTCAACTAAGCACAGGCTGTGAAGACAGTTATCTTTTCAGTTATTATTTTTGACTCTATAAATAGAGTTCTTTTTTTATTCATTGTACAGATACATTGATATCTACTGTCAAAATTTTGAGAGCTTTTCTTCTTCGCATAGTCCAAGGGATAAAGCGATCGTCTTCTAGATCGGATTCCTATAATTATAATTTTCCTAGAAACACAACGAATAAAGAGAATTTCTTTATGGAAAACAAATTGGCGACTCTGCTGGGGAAAACCATCTCCTCTTCTGAGATGGCAATAACTCAATACGACACTTCGTCAATCGGCTCAACGAAGAAGGTGATGACGATCAAATTCGATCAACTCGCCTATGAAGAAATGCAGCGGGCTAAGGGTGGCAAGCCCACTCCAGCCTCCATTATCACTGCCAAGTTGAAGGGACACTCTGTCTATGTCCCTAAGAATCAGTTGGCAGTCAATGGTGAAGTCTCTGCCACAGTGTCTGCTCCTAACACTGGCAAGAGCTCTACTGCAAGCACGCACACTCTTGTGCACTCGAAGATGACAGCAATCAAAGATCATGCTAACAGTACTGGCTCCTTAGCCAAATCTGTTCCATTATGTATCTCCAAAGTTGAAAGTCATGCTGACAGTACTGGCTCCTTAGCCAAATCTGTTCCAGCGTGCAAATTCAACTCTAAAAGTCACGCTGATAGTACTGGCTCCTTAGCCAAATCTGTTCCAGCGTACAAATTCAACTCTAAAAAGTCACGCTGATAGTACTGGCTCCTTAGCCAAATCTATTCCAGTGTGTAATCCCACATTCAAAAGTCACGCTGACAGTACTGATTCCTTAGCCAAATCTGTTCTAGCGTGTAATTCTAAAATAAAAAGTCACGCTAACAGTACTGGTTCTTTAGCCAAATCTGTTTCAGCGTGTATTTCATCAGAGAAGAATAACTCCTTAGTTATCTCTTCTTCTTTACCGAGTTCTACTAGAACTGGGGGTGGTCTTCCACACAAAGTCCCTTTGAAAAGGAATAACTCTTTAGTTGTTTCTTCTGCTCCTGTAGTTTTTACTTCAGGAACAGCTTTAACTGATACTTTTGTTAGTCAAAGGAAAGGAGATGGTCTTTTGACTACTCTTCCTTCTGGATATTCTATGTCTCAAAATCTGAATGAGTCTAAGAAGAAATATTCCTTAATATCTTCTCCTATGACTTCTTCAAATTGGGCACAGAATCTGTCCATTAAAGAGGGTCTGTTACCAACTCCTAATCAAAGGAGTGGTTCAACTCTTCCTTCTCTGCAAATATCCAGATCAATGGAAGGAAAACTCTATGTTTCCAAAACCAATGTGTTACCTTCCACTGATTTAAGAACAAAACTCAACACTTCTGGTGTTAAGAAACCATACCAATTGGATATGAAGATAAAAGATCCAGATGCAGAGTATGCAAGAAACTATGTGGCTTACATTAATCACTCTTTATATAATCAAGAGCCATTAAGACCCAAGAACAGGAAATATACTCCTCAATCTTCACAAACAGATTTACGGGAATATCTTCAACAGAAGAGAAAGAGTAATTCTATGTTAAAAGAACATGCTGAATGTGACTTCTATCCAAGAGTCATAATTCACTGCAGATGTCAATCAACGGTTCAAGACCATGGTGATCATGAATGTGACTTCCAGCCAAGAATCACAATACAATGCAGATGTCAAACTAAACGACAGTCTGTCTTCAATAGGATTCAGTATGAACCTATACCTGATGAAGATGAGCCTTTGTTTGCCTCTGTCAACATGACTTCTCGGGACACCGGGGGTAGAGTTGATAGTCCAGATGGAGTATATAGAAACACCAGAGCAAGAGTCCTGGCTTCTAGTCAAAGAAATTTGATCCCTGAAATTGATTCTGAATTCCTTGGAGAATTTAACTTCCCACGTCTTCCTACTGGGGGTAATTCTCCTATAGTTGACTTTGATGCACGAAGCAATGATTCAGAACATACAACATCCACTAGTTCATCAATAATCCCTCATACAGTCACGACTTACATGGTTGATGGGAATACTGATGAACCTTCTTCTTCCTTGACTCCTCAAGATCAAAGAATTGCTTCTTTGGAACAGCAAATGAAGTCTATGACTGACACAATGAAGTCGATGTATGAACTCATGACAGCTCAGTTGCAAAATCGACAGACTGTACCAGATGCCATACCAGTTGATACTGATATAAGTCCAGTACAAGTTCCTCCAGCAGTACAATCCAATACTCCTGGACCAGCTCAACTAAATCCTAGTCTCTCTGGAGCTGGGGGTAGTGCTTACAATGCTGTTCCTCCTCCCAACTATTCTCTACAAGCTACAACTCTACAATCTTTGGGAGTTGTCTCTGAAGAATTGAAGAATCTTAAAACTCAATTCGAGGCATTAAAACAAAAGGATGGTTTACAAAGGTTAGGCATCAAGCAGCCTTATCCGATAGAATGGAAGCAAGTATCATATCCTCCTAAATACAAGCCTCCTACTATTTCATTCTATGATGGAACCACTTCTCCAAGTCAGTTTATCAATCACTTTGAAGTGATGACTGATCAACTGCAACCAAGTGATGCCCTCCTTACTCGGGTATTTATTGGATGTCTCAAGGAAACGTCTTATGAATGGTATAGGAGTCTCCCAGATAGGAGCATTACCTCATTTGCTGGTTTCAAACAGATGTTTCTTGAAAGGTTCTATGAAGGGTTGAATGACATGACTATGTCTGCTCTTATTAGAATCAAGTAGAAAAATAATGAATCCACAGAGGAATACATTGAACGGTTTCGAAGAGAAGCTCTGAAGATGCCTCTTGGAACTCCTGATGCTGTCACCATTGACACGTGCAAATTAAACTTGTTGCCAATTATCAGTATGTGGACAGGGTCTACTCAATTTCAAGATTGGCCTTCCTTCATAGTCAGTGCCAAAGCTGCAGAAATCAGTGCTGAAACCTTCAAAGGTTTAGGAGTGCAGATGACTCCTAAAGAAACAGGACAAGGTGCTAACAATAAAAACAATGTTTGCAAGGGAAAAGAAACTCTTGATGTTAATCTTCAGAGCAAAGATACATCAAATGTTCAAACTTCTTCTACAATTCAACAATCAAGAACACCTCGCCCCAAAGAAGAATATTCTTTCGATGACGACGATGTCCTTGGTATTTTTGAATGTCTGCTGAAAGGTAATAAGATACAATTACCTGAGATCAAGAAACCTGATGAAGTGGGCCCAAAGATTAGATAATCAATGGGAGTTCCGTTTCGAGCAAAAAGAACCTCCGACTGAAGATAAACTTGTTCAAATAGATGTTGGTGAAGAGGGATCTCCCAAACCAATATTCATCATTGAAAGTCTTTCAGAAACTGATAAGAAAGACATGATCAAACTCATTCGTGATTACATCGATGTCTTTGTTTGGCAGATAAGAAGATATGCCAGGGCTTGATCCTCAAATTGAAACTCACAAGCTCAATATCTTGCCGAATACTAAACCGGTCAAACAACAACAGCGACGATTTCGTCCAGACATCATGGATGCAATTGAAGCTGAAGTCAATAAACTCATTACCTCTGGGTTTATTAGAGAGGAACAACATCCCGATTGGGTGGCTAATATTGTTCCTGTTCTTAAAAAGACTGGCAAGATCAGAGTATGCATAGACTTCCGCGATCTCAATGCGGCATGTCCTAAAGACGAATTCCCTCTACCAATCACTGATGTCATGGTTGATAATACTTGTGGATTTGAACGAATGTCATTCATGGACGGGTATTCTGGGTACAATCAGATCAAAATGTTTCCAGAGGACGAGAAGCACACTTCTTTCAGAATGCCGATTGGTACATACTGTTATACAGTTTTGCCATTCGGTCTCAAGAATGCAGGAGCAACTTATCAACGAGCTATAAGCACTATATTCTGTGAACATTTGCGGAAAACAGTCGAATGCTATGTTGATGATATTACAGTCAAAAGTCGACAAAAGGAGGATCATATCCAAGATTTGAAGGCTATATTTGATCTAATGCGTAAGCATCAATTAAAGATGAACCCTACTAAGTCCTTCTTAGGCGTCTCTAGTGGTAAATTTCTCGGCTTCATCATTACCTCTAAAGGTATACACGTGGATCCCGAGAAGATCAAAGCCATCCAAGAGATGCGTCCTCCACGCACCTTAAAAGAGCTACGAGGATTTCAAAGAAGAATTGCTTATATCAGGAGATTCATCTCTAATTTATCAGGACGCTGCAGACCATTCAACAAACTTATGAAGAAAGGTGTCTCTTTTGTCTTGAATGATGAATGTCAGAAAGCATTCGATAATATAAAACAATATCTGATGAGCCCTCCAGTATTGGTACCTCCCGTCTCAGGAATACCGTTCCTCCTCTATACTCGAGCAATGAGTCATTCATTGGGTGCATTACTTGCTCAAAAGAATCAAAATGGCCATGAACAAGCCATTTATTATCTCAGCCGCACTATGATTGGAGCTGAACCTCGATATTCACTGGTTGAAAAAGAATGTCTAGCCTTGATATTTGCTGTCCAAAAGACACGTCATTATATCATTGGCCAGACTATTCATGTCATTTCCAGGATCAATCCTATACGGATCATGATGAAGAAACCCAGTGTTTTGAATTCTCGATTGGCTAACTGGGGAATCCTACTTGCTCAGTATGACATGCACTATATTCCTCAGAAATCAGTCAAAGGACAAGCTTTAGCTGATTTTCTGGCTGCTCACTCAATTCTAGAAAATTCAAAACTCTATGATAAAATCCCAGATGAAGTCCTAGATTCAAATCAAATTGCTGAAGAAGATCCTACTTGGCGTCTATTCTTTGATGGAGCATCAAGAATTGGTCCTAATGGCGATATTGTCGCTGGAGTTGGAATTGTTCTTGTATCGCCAGAAGGTCTTGCTATCCAAAGAGCTTATTCTCTCGATCAGTCATGTTCAAACAATGAAGCTGAGTACAACGCATTACTTATTGGTCTTCAACTTGCTAAACATCTGAATATTCAACATTTGGAGGCGTATGGAGACTCTAAACTCATTGTCAATCAGATCAGGGGTACTTATGAAGTTTGCCATCAAGATCTGGTTCCTTATAATAAAACAGCTATATCTATTGCTTCTTCGTTTGAAGAATTCTTTATTAAACATGTTAGGCGAGCATGTAACACAGAAGCTGATGCCCTTGCTAATCTTGCAGCGGTGCTGGCTATTCCAATCAGACGGCAACAAATGATTGTTGTTCGTAATCGAGAATTATTTCATCTTGAAAATAACTTGACTCTAGGACTTCCAGTTGACATTGAAGAATCAACATCTCATGACGTCAACACAACAAGAGGATTTGGATTTACTCGTAAATCGATGTCATCTTCATCTGATTCCAGCATGGAATTCATCTTCAGTAACTCGACTGAGAATCAGAATATGGATAAAGATTGGAGACTTCCTTTCTTAGATCTCGTATTATATGATATTCTTCCGGATGATCCGAGTGAGGCAGCATCTATCAGACGACGATCACTCAGATTCTACTACAATCATACAACAAAGACCTTATATCGTCGAGCTTATGATGGTTTACTCCTTCGATGTGTTGCCGGCGACGAAGCTCAACAAATCATTCACGAAGCACATGATGGAATTTGTGGAGCACATCAGCCAGGACCAAAACTTCAAGACCGTATTCGACGTATGGGTTATTATTGGCCCACCATGGTATCTGATGCCATCGAATATGCAAAAAAGTGTAAAGCTTGTCAAATTCATGCGGATTTTATTCATCAACCCTCGGAATTTCTACATCCGACAGCAGCATCATGGCCCTTCGAAGCTTGGGGCATGGACATTGTCGGCCCGATCAATCCACCGTCATCTAAAGGTCATCGGTTCATTCTCGCAATAACCGATTACTTCTCCAAATGGGCCGAAGCCTTTCCTTTATCTGAAGTTAAGACGTCTAATGTCATCAGCTTTATTAAGCACCACGTCATCTATAGATTTGGTGTTCCTCGACGCATTGTTCATGATAACGGACCACAGTTCGTCAGCCAGAAATTTACTCGATTCTGTGACGATCATCGGATCAATAATGTGGCTTCTACCACATATAATCCAGCAGCTAACGGATTGGCAGAAGCTTTCAACAAGACTATCATCAAACTCCTAAAGAAGTTTGTCTCCACTAACAAATGTAATTGGAGTTACAAGCTCGAGGAATGTTTGTGGGCTTATCGTACTACAGTTCGTAATGCTACCAAATGTACACCTTTCTCTCTGGTGTATGGTTGCGAAGCTGTTCTTCCATTAGAGATTCAAATTCCTTCTTTAAGGATAGCAATCGCTAATGAACTCACTGCTGAAAATAACGATCGTCTTCGACTTCAGGAATTAGAAGCTCTGGATGAAAAGCGATTATCTGCTCAACAAAATATTGAATTCTATCAAGCTAGAATTTCAAGAGCTTTTAATAAAAAAGTCAGAGTTCGATCATATCAAAAAGGAGAACTTGTTCTAACAGTCAGACGTCCTATGACTATGACTCATATGAGTAAGGGTAAATTTGACGCAAAGTGGGAAGGTCCCTATATTGTGAGCAAAGTTTTCTCAAATGGAGCTTATCAACTCTCAGAATTGGATGGTCAAAAAGTTTTGATGCCTATTAATGGCAAATTCCTTAAAAAGTACTATGTATAAATGTAAATACTTGTAATCATCAGACAAATTCATGTTTTAAAAAAATAAAATTTTTATTTTATTTTCATGAATGATGATACATGATATTAAGGAAGATCACTATCATCCTTCTCTACATTTGGACGTGGGCCACTACCGTCCTTCTCAAAGACGTGATCAGCAAAAGAGCCGAGAACCTCCTTGTTAGAACCCACGAGGAATTTGCAAGCGGCCATCCTCATGGCTTCCTCTTCTTCAGTCCTTCCTGGTTCGAGCAGAAAATCCAGAATGTCCCTTAGTGGCTTGGGTGCAGACGAACCTTTGCTTGCTTCTGTCTTCTTCGTTTTGGCTGGACCAGCAGGGCATTCTTCAGTGCCTTTCTGAACCTTTGAGGCCATCTCAGTCTTCTTGGATGCTTCTCCCGATGACATTTTTATGTTGAGCAGTAGAAGTATTCGTTCTCGCCAGATTTCTGCTATATTTATAGGCAGAAGTTCCTCTTTCATCCGACGTTTCACATATTCATTCATCCATTCATTTCTCACATTCATCTGACGTTTCACATATTCATTAATACTTGACGGTTCATCCGTTCATTTATTACATCCACTCGACAGTTCATCTGTTCATCATTTCCTAACGGTTCATCCGTTCATAATCTTCTATCAATTTATTAAGTGAGGATTTGTTATTTATCATGTTTTCATAACCTCTGAATCAATTCCGAATCTGCTTACTCATTTGTCATATTTTGACGTCTGCATAGAAATCAATCTATTTTCTTTTGAGTTCCTATATATTATCACGTCCATAATACCTCTGATAATATCATATACTCTAAAACAGAAAAGATCATTTTATTATCTATCATGTCCACAATTCATCTACAAATACAAATCATTGAGCATAGAAGAATTATCATTTCCATTCTCATTTCACCACAAAAAAAAAGTCTATTACATTTTCTTAGACTTTCTTACAAATCATAATAGAAATCTATTACAAATCTTGGATTTTCATTCTACACCACAACAATAACCTAATAGAGATCTATCTTCTTCTTTGGATCTTCTCCGTCGGACCTTCTCCGTCAGGTTCGTTGTTGGTGGCAATTCCTGACTGTCTAGGTCCCAGTCACGACCAGATCAGCAGGAATCAAACTCTGGTCTTCTCTCTCAGACGAGAGGAGAACCACAGAGTATGGCAGCCCGAAGTCGTGGTGCTGCCAATACAATTGGTGGATTGGGGGTAACCTCTCAAGAAAGACAGGAATGTATCCAAACCTTGGGATACAATTCCTAGTTCTCCCGTGAAAGGAACTCTACTACCCGATTTCTCGGGGTAGAGTTGACTCCACCATCCAACTCTCGTGTGTAAAGGCTCTTCCTACCATCTAAGGAAGACCCTTCTATCCCACGAAGAGTTCTGAGTTGTCTGATGTACGCGTCAAAAGCGTATGAGCTCCCTGATGTTGGTGTCAGCAGGATATTCTCCACAGCATCCACATCACCAATGCCAGTTCTGAAGAAAATATTTAGCCGAGCTTCTGCAGAAAACAGCAAGGAAAAAGAGAATTAATCAACAGAAATGTCATTTGACACGCACTGACTGGTCAAGCGTGTATTGTTCAATCAGAAACAGAAAGCCTATCTTCAACAGCAAAAATAGTACGCGTACTATACTGGACTTACCTTCAAGTTTGGTGCTAAGGATTGGCAAATTCATGTTTGATACAGTATGCAGAAATCGAACATTAGAAGGCATTACTTTCCTGTTTTGAGAATGAAATCTCTCAAAAATTTCGTTCTCAGAGAAGAAGAAGAAGAATGAGAGATGAGTATCTTTGAAACTCAGCTGCCTATTTAAAGGACAAAGTACAAGTCTATTCTTGGAAAAGATCCGCATAAATAGCGCTCGTAAACCATGGAATGAATGACACGTGTGCTTTGGAAGACAGCACAACATTGGAAACAGTCAAAGAGTGCAAATTAACATTCTTTATTAATGCACGCTGTTCAATGCAAAAGTTGTACTACATTCTTCAAGACAGGCACTGATGGCCTTACAAAAGACAAGACAAAAAGAGTACAACAAAAGCATAAAAGTCACGCTCTATTTTCCAGAGCGACTGAGCTTGGTGCCTAGTTCTTCTACGCTCCTGACTCCCAAACAGTGCAACAGAGCTTTAAACATTTCACGCTGCTCTATGAAGTTGCGCCCATCAGAAGAAGACGAGGCATCCAAGCCAAAATAGCTCAAGAAATTCTTGGCTAGTTGCAAGGGATCATCTTTGAGCTCGAAGACAAGGGGCTCTGGCTCTTCACCCCCAAAAGTGGGGTCACCATGGGAACAAAAGCCCAACTTGCGTGCTTCTTCCTCAGCTTCTTCCTTTGGTGTCATATTGACGTAAGATGAAGATTAAAAATGAATCTTCTCCCTGTTTATATAACAGAGCTCGAAGGCGGTTCATATTCCACCATAAATTAGATACAATCAGTCTCGGAGAACGAAGAGTCATTATGACATTTAATAAGTTCATTTGGATGTTTTCAAAGAACTTCGAAGTCTTTTCGACTTCCGAAAAATTTTGGAGTCATCTCAGCGTGACTAAATCCATTTTATCATCTCTGTTTTCAAAGTATTTCGAAATAATTTATCATTTTTTGAAAACTTTGAAGGGGGTTTTGTAGGCCTCAAAAATGAAAGTCACGCTGAGTTGATCAAGACAGAGTCAAAAGTCACGCTCAGTTGATCCAGACAATATAAACAAATCACGCTGGGGAGACAGCTCATCATTTGTCAGAGAGTAATTATGACTGACAGCACAATAGTCGAAGAATGTCCCTTCGTATGCCACGTGTGCACAGACTTCGAGAGATCATCGCCGTCTATTGCGTGATTTTCGAAATCTTCTTCAGCAAGACTCAGCCTTCGTCAAATTGGCGTACCAAAAGGGTTTCTTGTCATTTAATGCGACTGACAAAGCAATCACTGTCAGAGATTTTGTGTCAGTCGAGACACGCCGAATCAAGACAGCTGACAGTTCTATCTCAAGTCTGCGTGTATTTGTGATCTTCATCTCAAGTTTGCGTGGATTCTGAAGTTTTCTTCCTCAAGTTTGTGTAGATTTTTGAGTTATTTGCCTCGAAGTCTGCGTGGATCCTGAAGCTTCCTGCCCCAAGTTTGCGTGGATTTTGAAGCTTTCTACACCGAGTTCACGTGGATTTCGTCTTCAATAAGTCTGCGTGGATTTCATCAAATTGGAGTACGTGGCAGCCATGCCACTGATCTCTCGCCTGCATGTCCTGTAACTTGCACACGACTCATGCATGATTGCCATGTGTCCAACAGTTACAGGCCACGTCCAGTAACTGCTCGCAGCCTTGCGTATGTTAAATCCTGCGTGATTTTCAACTAAGCACAGGTTGTGAAGACAGTTATCTTTTTAGTTATTATTTTTGACTCTATAAATAGAGTTCTTTTTTTATTCATTGTACAGATACATTGATATCTACTGTCAAAATTTTGAGAGCTTTTCTTCTTCGCATAGTCCAAGGGATAAAGCGATCGTCTTCTAGATCGGATTCCTACAATTGTAATTTTCCCAGAAACACAACGAATAAAGAGAATTTCTTTATGGAAAACAGTGGCGGCGGTGGTCCGGAAGGGGAACGTGTGCTGCTGGTGTGCTGCTGGTGTTTGTGTGTGTTATGGAGAGGGCAAGTGTTGGTGAGGATGAGTGAAAAGGTAAAGAGAAATATAAGGAGAGGTGGGGAGAAGAGATGGTGTGGTGGAGAATGATGTGAGTGGAGTAATTTAGGGGGTTATGGGAACGTTGGGGAAGAGTAGGGGGTTTGACCGATTGTGTGGGAAGAATTGGTTAGTTTGTTTTTATTCATTTGTTCCAGTAAGCGTTTTACAGTTCGCCTTCAGTTCCAAATCCAGTTCTCACTTTCCATCTCCTCTTCGATGAAGTGGATTTGATAAAAAGATAGTCGATACTCGAGAGTATTTTTATTTCATGCATATTTGAATTGAACAGCTGGTAAGATACGAAATGAGACACAGACAGGAAGCTGAAGCCAATTTGAAACATTACACGAAATGGGCCAATATTTCTACTAAAACTTACAAGAAAGCACTAACACTGAGAAGTAGCTTTCAAAAATAGTATTTTAAGGATGAAACACTTACTACGTCATAAAATAATTCTCTTTCCAATCCAAATTCCTGCCTTCCCTTTTTCTTCTCTCTAATCTGTCATATTATGCAAATTCAGAAAAATAACATCCAATAAGAAAATAATATATATTGTCACACCCACTTTTTAATTTAGGGGTATTTTAGTCATTATGTATTTATTTGAATTCTCTTAAATTAATGTATTAATTAATGTGATGCTTTGTAGCTTGATTGGTGTTTGAGTAGCAAAAGGTGGTTTAACCTTAGTCATCCTTAATTAAGAGCCTAATATGGTAATTAGAATTATTATTGACCTTTAGAATTAATTTAGAATTAAATTCCAATTTTGGCAATGAATTAAATGATTTTAAGTCATTTTTTTCATAAGCCTTTTTAACCCTTTTTGACATGGACATTTTTAGCAACTTAGGAGTGCTTGGCCCATATGCAAACCCTAACCCTAACACCCCCCTAGCATGGCCGGCCACAAACAGCCCCCTTTCATTTGTGAAGAAAATTATTAGCCTCCACTAGATCTAGAGCAAACAAAATTTCTCTTTTCTCCAAAACCCTAATTTCCTCATCCGGAATCCGTTTCATCTCAAACGAATTCTGTTGCACTTATTGGAAAGAGGAGAACTTGCTGGAGTACTGCTAGCAAGGAGTTGGAGGCATTTGCTCGGCAGAAATCGGCCGACAAAGCGCTCGGAAAATTTTTTTTTATTGAGATTTTGACTCTCAACAGGTAAACCTCGTTCTACCTTTGTTTCTTCTTAAATTTCTTCATGTTAGTATCCATATAGGCACCTTCGACCTGTGCATGAAGTTTGGTAGAATTTTGGTTTCGTTTGATAACGGTATCGGACACGTATTGGTCTTTTATAGCACGTATTCGACAAAATGCCACTTAGAACTAAAAAGTATTAATTTTTGATTCTGTCTTCATGAATTCCTTGCTATTATGATTTGTAACAAGTTTCGTGAAGACGGATCGAAAATCAATACGATTTCAGTGTCCGAACAGACACGGACACGCATGCACGGGATACCGTGCACGGTCTAGTGCACGCCCTGCTGTCTGTGCGTCATAACTCGACGCACAGGGCTCCATCTTGCATGAAATTTCATGAGCACGTGGGGGCAACCTCCTCCCACATGATACAAAAATTTCACGATGTTTCGTCGAGTGAGCACGGAGAAATCTGACGTGCACTGGTCAGCCCACACAGTGCACGTGGCTGAATTTTGTCGCTGACACGGCCTTCGTACGTGAACACGGCACGTCGAAGACCCGTTCCAGGAACATGAGCACGTAGCCCTATACCTAGACTACCGAGGGACCCGATCTCGAGTCACGGTGTGGCTCGAATCGCGAGCCACGAGGCTCGACACGCGCTCATGGGCACGTGCGCACAGGCCTACCGGCTGTTCGGGGGTCACTGCGTCGCATAGACACGATGTGGTGTCGTGTCACCATGTCCTAGCCCTACCCCGTGACCCTACCTAGCTGTGTACACGAGCACAAGGCTTTTCGTTGTGCGTATGGCGCTCATCGAGCAAGAACGCACTCTTCGACACGCGAAATCGGTTTTTCGATACGCATTCTGTGGACACGACACGGACACGATTTCGACTCCGTGAGTACCCGAACATGTCCCACATGTCGAGACCAACGTATTTGCCAAGTTTCGTGTGTTATAGTTGTGTATATTGCATTTTGGGTATCGAGTTAAAAATTGGATATTTTTGACATTTAATATTTTGAATGAATTTGTGATGTTTCGATTTCTTGAGTTCTAACTAATTTTTCCTGAGTTTATATCATCAATGTGAGATTCTGGACATGCGGGAATTGATTGTTGGTTTTTATTTCCTAATATTCCATCATTTGTGTATATATATAGCTTTTTGAATATATATATATATATATATATATATATATATATATATATACTATTAGTTATATGTATGTAAATATGTGTTGATGAGTTTTGTAAGAGCTAAACTTATTCTCAGATTTCACGTTCTTTTCCCTCTTCAAAATTAATTTCCCCTTTTACCTATTGAATATATATGTGTATGTATGTAAATGTCTATATATATAGTTTTCCTTTCATGAGACATGTGTATATATGTAATTATATAGTATATCCATATAGTTGTATCTTAAACCTTTTGTTCTCAGATTTGTATCATACACAGCAGTCCCTTGTCGTCACACACACACACAACCTTCTTCAAGTTATAGGTTGGATATATTTATATGTATATGTGTGTGTGTGAATGAATGTGAATATGTATCTATATGAAATATTTGGTTGTGATGTAACCTAAGGGTATTGGGACAGATTAGGATCGATCCAATGAGCCTTGTTTCGTCAAGTTGATTGGCAAGTTGACCATGTTGACAAAAGTCATCTTTGGGTCAAACTTGATCCAAATCGACTCAAACGAACTCAGAATGACTTGTAAACTTGTGTGTGACCTAAAAATTAGTAAACGGACTAGTTGACTTAGAGTTGTGTAAAACCCCTAAATTTCTACTATTTTTTTATTTATTAATTTGCATGGATTTAAAATTTTTGGTACTGTATGTCACGTAGTCGTATTGTACGTCGTATGCGAAATTTTCGTTTGCTCGACGAGTACGAATATGTGCGAGCGTACATATTTTATAAGAACATTTTCTTTTCTATTTTAATATGCTCTTTCAAAATTATATAATTATTATTCTTGCTATAAAAAGCCTTTTGTTTCTAAAAAGTTATTAATAATAAATAATATTTTGTATACTAGAAAAGCCTAATTATGTAAAGGATATTTGTTGCATACAAATATTTCGTTATTTATTTATTGGTCTTTTTTAAATAAAAGTATAATTTTTGAAATTTATTAATAGTAATATTTTACTGTTCAAAAAGATATTTAAAAATATTTATTATTTTCGAAATTATTATTATTTGTATTTTGAAAAATATTTTTCGAAGTTATTTTGGCCAATTAAATCTTGATTTAATGTTTGGAATTATTTAAATAGATTAAACTGGTATCTTTATTTGGAATTGGATTATTTGATTTAATTTTAAACTAAAGGGATTTAATTTAAATTAGATTTGAATTTAGATTTGGATTTGGATTTGATTGCTTTAAATTAAATTAGGAATTATCTAATTTGGGTTTTAAATATCCTAATTCCTATCTAATTGGGAATTTCCACATCCTATAAATAGGCAGGTACTCCTCCAATATTTTCTCCACATTATTCCTCCACAATTCCACAAACAAATTGTGCGTGCCTCATGTCCGTGTTCCACCATCAAAATTCTTATTCCATTACATTTACAATTACATTATCCTTTTTCGTGTCGACAAACCCGACACCATCCAATCCGTAATCCTAGCCTACCCATAGCCATTGCCTCGCCGTCCCGTTCCTTGCCCCCTCCGACCAAACACCCGACTCCCTGCTATCCCCTCTCCTCTACCACAACCATTACTGTCATCACACCCCGCCATCATCGACACCCCATTGAACCCCTACCTCAACCATCACCACGGCTAGCGTCGTCGTCGCCTCCCCCGTTCCCTCACAGCCGCCACCAAACCACCCTACCACCACTTGGCCGATCACCACCAGCCAACCATCACCATCTGCCACCACCTAAAACCACCATCCCGACATCCCTCCGTTGGCCGAGCGCCACCGTCGACTTTGCCTAACCCCCGACCGACACACCCAAACCATCATCATCACCACGACGATCGCCGGAGCCACCACCAAACCAATAAAAACCCAATAACAACACACACACCCCTCACCTGACCGTCGGTCGTCAGCCCTATCCGCCTGCTCCCTCGCTCTTCCTCCTCGCTGTGGCACCACTGCTCCCCGTCGCGTACGCCGAGGCCGAGCGCCGTGTTTCTCCGTCGCCCGAACCCAGATCCTTCCGCACGAGCCTGGCCGAAACCTCTCCCGACAGCCTCACACCTCCGCCTTGTCGAGAACGGCGAACGCCGTCCGCTTCTCCACCGGTAACCCTGGCCCCAGCCTTCGTCGAACCCTCTCCGGCCTCCAACCGCTGCGTCTTCCCCGACTTCTCGCGCTCGCCCCCTCTCGATCTACTTCCCAATCTCCACGCATCCGGCCGCCGACCTGACCCGCTCCTCCCGACCACTCCTCTCCGGCCGCTCCGCCACCCTCTCGCGTAGCCCCGCTCGGCAACGACCCCCTCCGGTCGAAACCCTTCCTCCGTCTCACGCCACCTGCGGCTGGACAACACCGCGCCGCCCAAACCCCAACTCTCCTCCGTCCGGCGAAACCCCGACCGACGCCTCCGCGGAGTGCACCACCTCGTGCCGACCGCCCGTCCCGATCCACCTAACCCCCGCGCCCGCGCCACCGCGACCCCCTCGATCTCTCCACCGTCCTCCGCTCGCAAGCCCACCAACACCGCCACCCGCTCCTCACTCCCTCCGACCGGAGAACCACCCACTCCCGTCGCCTCCGGCTTCCTCCAGTTCTCGCCCCCTCTTCTTCTCTACGAGCCCTCTCTTTAGCTCTCCATCGCTCCTCTCTTCCTCTCCAATTCTTTTCCTCTTTCTCTCTCTCCTTTCTCAAGAGAGAGCAGCTTGCTGTACTCAATTTTTTTATTTGTTTTTTTATTTATTCTTTTTGTAAAGGTGTTTTGTCTTTCGTTTGTGCTGTTGGTCCTTCTCATTATTATTATTATTATTATTATTTTAATTGTTTATTTTAATGGTGTGTTTTGTATTTTATCATTATTATTAATATCCTTATTACTATCATTATCATCATTATTATTATATGTCTATTATTTCTTGTAGGAATATATACATCATTAATTATCCGTAGTATTACCATCATTATTATTATCATCTTTATTATTATTATTATTATTATTATTATTATTATTATTATTATTATTATTATTATTATTATTGTTGTTGTTTTGTTAAATATTTATGGCTAGCAAATATAGAGCTTTTTCTTAAAATTGATTTTTATATATTTTAGCATTCATCTAAAATGTTTTACTAATAAATATATAGCACTACCAAAAATTTTATATTTTTTTCTTAAAATATTCTAGCCTAAAGGAAATGAGTTTCCATATTTTCAATTATCTATCCAAAAACTATTTCGACTAATAAATTATATTCTCAAGTACTTATATAAAATATTTTTACTCAATAGACTATAGTTTTTGACTTACATTGATTTTAATATTTATAAAATATTTTGGGATATTAAAATATAGTTTTCAAAAATTATAAATAGTTTTCAAAAATCATAATATATTACTATCCATTTTCTTTAATTTCTCCTTTTCATGACCAATCTCGTTATTCCTATTCCTTCACCAATTTCGAGACTACTTTATGTCATCCCTAACTAATTCGACCCTTCTGGACCCAATGGAACCGTTCGTGTCGTTACCTGAGGTCATTTTGCATAGTTGTCGCACCAAAGTTGCAGTTCGTGCCATCGTGATTATCGCAGCACACCAGGCGTACTATCAGGCAAGACACCTTGCCATTTGCTGTTTAATTATTTTAGCTCATATTTCATGCATGTTTATTATTTTCTTTATGTAAAATAAACTGTGATACATAGCATAACTGTTAGAATTTACTGTTCAGTTTCCTGCTGTGTATTATTTTTCTTACAAATTAAACCTAGATTTAAGGGACCACCTTATGTGTTGCATTCATTGGCCTTGACACGTTGTAACACGAAGTTGTGTGTCGTATGTAGAATACGGAAGTGCGTAATTGGCTGGCCACCAGTACGTACAAGCCGTGCGATAGGAATAACCGCTAATAGAAGTTGCATGCTAGTTTGACTTAGCGGTTATAGTGGTCTGTATTGTGGATACAACACAGTAGGCATTGGGCGGGGAGGACAATTCCTTAACATATGGGCTTCGATGCACTTCCCTTGTGACCCGGACTCTCCGTTGGAGATACGGGGTTGATGACCCATGCTCTTCCTGCTGGGGCCTCTGGTGCCCAAGAGGGGACTATGCCGATCCTATTCAGCCAGGGTCCATGCGTAGGAAGGATTGTTCTTAACTATATTTTACTTAGAACGGTAGGCTACCCAATCCGTTAGGTACGCGTACTTTTGGTTTGGGTACTTGTATCTGACCGTGGCTTGGAACAATAACTTGTCGCGAATTAGTTCGTCACATCTTGTCCTTGTTTGGTTGTAGGTGTGACTTACTACTTTGATGAGAAGGTATTGAACCTTGTTGGGGTCCGGATACCATATCGGATTCTTAGCATGGAAAGATACGTCGCCGTGAATTAGTTTACCATCTCCTGTCCTTCTTTGGTTGGGGGGATGGTACGCTCGTTCAGTAGGTGCATATTGGACCATGTTATAAATTAGATTTACTGATTTTTTGAGCAATATTTATTCAGTTTATATGGCATGTTATTATGTGTCTTGTTACGTCCCTCTGAGGACCTGGTTGTCTTGTCAGGTGTGTGCTATTGTCTTTCGCAGGTGCTTTAGCTCTAGCCGTGTTCATTGCTATTTCTCGAGGATGATGCACTTGGATCGTCTTCGCTTCGCTCGCCACTCATTTCATTTTCTATGTACTTTTTTTTATTTTGTTGGTAGTGGATTTGTCTCCGCCCAACATATTGTATCAAGACAAAGTTATTCTCATTATATGACATCTTTATTTTATTTATTTTATGTGGATGAGATTAGTTGTGGTTTTACTGCATTTTACAGCTTATGTATCCATACGAGGTTTCCATATATTGGAGTATACTTCGTATGAATACAGCTGGCATGTCTATGTTCCTAGTCCTACGTATTTTGGGACTGGGGTGTTACATATTTTTGTGGTAGCCCATGTAGGTCAAGATAAATTGTTTGGTTATTTTACCATACCAAGCAAGCCTGCGTATAGGATTAGAAGTCTAGGATCTCATCCACATACTTGACCTCTTTCCTTGATTTTATCTACCGTTTGACTCATCAATTGCATCTTGCTTGCTTCTTTCCATCCCTATTCTAATCTTCCCTTCGTGCTTACTAGAGATTGACCCTACTAGTTAGTTGTCCCAAAATGCCATTAGTTTAATTCTTTAAGTTGGGTAGACTACCTTATGACCTAGCAACCCCATTGACCTAGTGACCTATATTAGCAAACTTACTTTGATTCTAGAATCAAGAAGACCTAACCCATCTAGCCAACCAAGGACTTGGACAAGAAGACTATAGGACGACTGTATGACTTAGAATCATTCTGCCTTCTTTTAATCTTAATCTCTCGTGCCTATGTATTTACCATTTGACTAATGATGCTAATGATAGCCTAGTTTTTGCAAGCTTATCCTTTCATCAAGCTTGTTCAAGACATATGTTATTGGAAGAGCTCCCACTAACGTATCGTCTAATCAGAACCGGTGCATAATGGTCTGATCAACCAAGTGCACTTTGGTTCGCTTTTTGTCTATTATTCTACGTAGATGGGACATAATTAAACTTGGCCTCTAGAGTCCCATCCACGACTGCCTTGACAATTCCTTTGAAATTATTCAATCGTCATTGAATCACGTATTTCGTATTCGATAACGCCTCCTTCGAACTCTAGATTGCTTTCGCCTTCACCTGTTTAAGAAGGACGAATGCGCTGTACTTGAAGTTCCCCTAGCTATCCTATCTCTTGTGACCATTAACACTCAATGTGCCTATATCTTTGCCTTAACTACTCGCCCTTTCCCTCGACCCTAAATCCACAATATTGACTTTCTAATCACTTGAATTTAAGAAGTGATTACAATCGTCTCTTAATTATATCTTCAACCTAGACTACGACCATGTAAACTTCTTTAAACCCTTCTATCTACCATTGTGCCTTCTTCCCCCTTGCGTCCTCTCACCCCCTACAAATCCTCAATTTCGAGGACGAAATTCTTCTAAGTTGGGTAGGATGTAAAACCCCTAAATTTCTACTATTTTTTTTATTTATTAATTTGCGTGGATTTAAAATTTTTGGTACTGTATGTCACGTAGTCGTATTGTACGTCGTATGCAAAATTTTTGTTTGCTCGACGAGTACGAATATGTGCGAGCGTACATATTTTATAAGAATATTTTCTTTTCTATTTTAATATGCACTTTCAAAATTATATAATTATTATTCTTGCTATAAAAAGCCTTTTGTTTCTAAAAAGTTATTAATAATAAATAATATTTTGTATACTAGAAAAGCCTAATTATGTAAAGGATATTTGTTGCATACAAATATTTCGTTATTTATTTATTGGTCTATTTTAAATAAAAGTATAATTTTCGAAATTTATTAATAGTAATATTTTACTGTTCAAAAAGATATTTAAAAATATTTATTATTTTCAAAATTATTATTATTTGTATTTTAAAAAATATTTTTGGAAGTTATATTGGCCAATTAAATCTTGATTTAATGTTTGGAATTATTTAAATAGATTAAACTGGTATCTATATTTGGAATTGGATTATTTGATTTGATTTTAAACTAAAGGGATTTAATTTAAATTAGATTTGAATTTGGATTTGGATTTGGATTTGGATTTGATAGCTTTAAATTAAATTAGGAATTATCTAATTTGGGTTTTAAATATCCTAATTCCTATCTAATTGGGAATTCCCATATCCTATAAATAGGCAGGTACTCCTCCAATATTTTCTCCACATTATTCCTCAACAATTCTACAAACAAATTGTGCGTGCCTCGTGTCCGTGTTCCGCCATCAAAATTCTTATTCCATTACATTTACAATTACATTATCCTTTTTCGTGTCGACAAACCCGACACCATCCAATCCGTAATCCTAGCCTACCCATAGCCATTGCCTCGCCGTCCCGTTCCTTCCCTCCGACCAAACACCCGACTCCCTGCTATCCCCTCCCCTCCACCACAACCATTACTGTCATCACACCCCGCCATTATCGACACCCCATTGAACACCTGCCTCAACCATCACCACAGCCAGCGTCGTCGTCGCCTCCCCCGTTCCCTCACAGCCGCCACCAAACCACCCTACCACCACTTGGCCGATCACCACCAGCCAACCATCACCATCTGCCACCACCTAAAACCACCATCCCGACATCCCTCCGGTGGCCGAGCGCCACCGTCGACTTCGCCTAACCCCCGACCGACACACCCAAACCATCACCATCACCACGGCGATCGCCGGAGCCACCACCAAACCAATAAAAACCCAATAACAATACACACACCCCTCACCTGATCGCCGGTCGTCAGCCTTAGCCGCCTGCTCCCTCGCTTTTCCTCCTCGCCGTGGCACCACTGCTCTCCGCCGTGTGCGCCGAGGCCGAGCGTCGTGTTTCTCCGTCGCCCGAACCCAGATCCTTCCGCACGAGCCTGGCCGAAACCTCTCCCAACAGCCTCACACCTCCGTCTTGTCGAGAACGGCGAACGTCGTCCGCTTCTCCACCGGTAACCCCGCCCCCAGCCTTCGTCGAACCCTCTCCGGCCTCCAGCCGCTGCATCTTCCCCGACTTCCCGCGCTCGCCCCCTCTCGATCTACTTCTCAATCTCCACGCCTCCGGCCGCCGACCTGACCCGCTCCTCCCGACCACTCCTCTCCGGCCGCTTCGCCACCCTCTGGCGCAGCCCCGCTCGGCAACGACCCCCTCCGGCCGAAACCCTTCCTCTGCCTCACGCCACCTGCGGCTGGACAACACCGCGCCGCCCAAACCCCAACTCTCCTCCGTCCGGCGAAACCCCGACCGACCGCCTCCGCGGAGCGCACCACCTCGCGCCAACCGCCCGTCCCGATCCGCCTAACCCTCGTGCCCGCGCCACCGCGACCCCCTCGATCTCTCCACCGTCCTCCGCTCGCAAGCCCAGCAACACCGCCACCCGCTCCTCACTCCCTCCGACCGGAGAACCACCCACTCCCGCCGCCTCCGGCTTCCTCCAGTTCTCGCCCCCTCTTCTTCTCTACGAGCCCTCTCTCTCTAGCTCTCCATCGCTCCTCTCTTCCTCTCCAATTCTTTTCCTCTTTCTCTCTCTCCTTTCTCAAGAGAGAGCAGCTTGCTGTACTCAATTTTTTTATTTGTTTTTTATTTATTCTTTTTGTAAAGGTGTTTTGTCTTTTGTTTGTGCTGTTGGTCCTTCTCATTATTATTATTATTATTATTATTATTATTATTATTATTATTTTAATTATTTATTTTAATGGTGTGTTTTGTATTTTATCATTATTATTAATATCCTTATTACTATCATTATCATCATTATTATTATATGTCTATTATTTTCTTGTAGGAATATATACATCATTAATTATCCGTAGTATTACCATCATTATTATTATCATATTTATTATTATTATTATTATTATTATTATTATTATTATTATTATTATTGTTTTGTTAAATATTTATGGCTAGCAAATATAGAGCTTTTTCTTAAAATTGATTTCTATATATTTTAGCATTCATCTAAAATGTTTTACTAATAAATATATAGCACTACCAAAAATTTTATATTTTTTCTTAAAATATTCTAGCCTAAAGGAAATAATTTTCCATATTTTCAATTATCTATCAAAAAACTATTTCGACTAATAAATTATATTCTCAAGTACTTATATAAAATATTTTTACTAAGTAGACTATAGTTTTTGACTTACATTGATTTTACTATTTATAAAATATTTCGGGATATTAAAATATAGTTTTCAAAAATTATAAATAGTCTTCAAAAATCATAATATATTATTATCCATTTTCTTTAATTTCTTCTTTCCATGACCAATCTCGTTATTCCTATTCCTTCACCAATTTCGAGACTACTTTATGTCATCCCTAACTAATTCGACCCTTCTGGACCCAATGGAACCGTCCTTGTCATTACCTAAGGTCATCTTGCATAGTTGTCGCACCAAAGTTGCAGTTCGTGCCATCGTGATTATCGCAGCACACCAGGCGTACTATCTGGCAAGACACCTTGCCATTTGCTGTTTAATTATTTTAGCTCATATTTTATGCATGTTTATTATTTTCTTTATGCAAAATAAACTGTGATACATAGCATAACTGTTAGAATTTACTGTTCAGTTTCCTGCTGTGTATTATTTTTCTTACAAATTAAACCTAGATTTAAGGGACCACCTTGTGTGTTGCATTCATTGGCCTTGACACGTTGTAACACGAAGCTGTGTGTCGCATGTAGAACACGAAAGTGCGTGATTGGCTGGCCACCAGTACGTACAAGCCGTGCGATAGGAATAACCGCTAATAGAAGTTGCATGCTAGTTTGACTTAGCGGTTATAGTGGTCTGTGTTGTGGATACAACACAGTAGGCATTGGGCGGGGAGGACAATTCCTTAACATATGGGCTTCGATGCACTTCCCTTGTGACCCGGACTCTCCGCTGGAGATACGGGGTTGATGACCCATGCTCTTCCTGCTGGGGCCTCTGGTGCCCAAGAGGGGACTATGCCGATCCTATTCAGCCAGGGTCCATGCGTAGGAAGGATTGTTCTTAACTACATTTCACTTAGAATGGTAGGCTACCCTATCCGTTAGGTACAAGTACTTTTGGTTTGGGTACTTGTATCTGACCGTGGCTTGGAACAATAACTTGTCGCGGATTAGTTCGTCACATCTTGTCCTTATTTGGTTGTAGGTATGACTTACTACTTCGATGAGAAGGTATTGAACCTTGTTGGGGTCCGGATACCATATCAGATTCTTAGCATGGAAAGATACATCGCCGTGAATTAGTTTACCATCTCCTGTCCTTGTTTGGTTGGGGGGATGGTACGCTCGTTCAGTAGGTGCGTATTGGACCATGTTATAAATTCGATTTACTTATTTATTGAGCAATATTTATTCAGTTTATATGGCATGTTATTATGTGTCTTGTTACGTCCCTCTGAGGACCTGGTTGTTTTACCAGGTGTGTGCTATTGTCTTTCGCAGGTGCTTTAGCTCTAGCCGTGTTCATTACTATTTCTCGAGGATGATGCACTTGGATCGTCTTCGCTTCGCTCGCCACTCATTTCATTTTCTATGTACTTTTCTTTATTTTGTTGGTAGTGGATTTGTCTTCGCCCAACATATTGTATCAAGACAAAGTTATTCTCATTATATGACATCTTTATTTCATTTATTTTATATGGATAAGATTAGTTGTGGTTTTACTGCATTTTACAGCTTATGTATCCATACGAGGTTTCCATATATTAGAGTATACTTCGTATGAATACAGCTGGCATGTCTATTTTCTTAGTCCTACATATTTTGGGACTGGGGCGTTACATGTTGACCAGGTTTGACCAGAGTTGACTAGGTTTGACCAGAGTTGACCAAGGTTGACTTTGACCTACAAGGACCTAGAATCATGTAGAATTATATTGTAGGCATTTCTTATGATATTTTAGACCTCGTTGTGACTTGTGGTTGTTTTAAATAGGATTACATCACTCCAGTTCAGTTACACATCCTCATCAGTAGCTCGAATTATTAGGCGAGTACATTCTCTGACCGTTTTATTCTTGCTTGAACATATTTACTTATTATAGACTAGTTTACTTGTTGCTGTCACGATATTATCAAAGATTAGTACTATATAGATATCTTCATACAATGTTATCCCCTTTGATACATCGGGTATATTGTGCTCATGTACTTTATCATGTGCATCGTCTACTCATTGTATTCGTATTTATTTATTGTATACTCATGTGACATTCATGTACACTCATGATCATGTGAGCCTTTATGTATAATCTAGTGTGCATATGGACTAGCTATCCATGTGACACACTACTTTCATGTACAATAACATAACCTGGACAGATCTTTGTGTACCGACTGGGGGCAGGGGAGTATTTATTTGGTTATGTGATCTACACCCTTTTTATGTGCAACTCCAAACTTGATTTAAGTCATGTATAACCTAAGCCAGTTTACATAACCAGATTGTGCTCTACACCACGTCGTTAGTTCAGTTCTCTTATTATATCATGTATATCTATTTCTATATATCATGCTCTCTTTTACAGTCTTATTTCTTTATCAGCAGTTCATGTGTATTATTTTATAGCTTGTTTCATATTTTCTTTCATGTTATGAATTTAGTGAGAGATATGTATTCGTTCCTGTCCTGACTGGACCTGTTGAAATATTACAGATGATGAGGATTGCTGCGACACTTACTATTGGGCAGGCCTAGTTGACACAGGTGACCTGGACCCTCAGCAGGATCCAGTGGTCACTGAGGACTTGCCATGAGTTAGACTAGATTTATATTATTACCTAGTTATGAGACATCGTGATTGTATTGAGATTTTATTATTGGTGTGGGTTACACCGGAATTATTATTCATATTGTGACTCTCTGTTGAGATTATCTTTCTTCTATTCCATCTTAGTTATTGTGATTGTGTTGTACCATATATATTATTCTCCAATTGACGCATATTCTAGATTGTGTTAGATGTTGGACCTAGGACAACATTCTACCATCGACACTACGAAGTAGGCTGGACGTACCCACGTCTCGTGCCATTACACCGGGTGCGGGTCGTGACATACATATAGGCAATATGCTAATGACCATCTAGTTTAGTGGTAGTGGCGAGGCATGCGGTCTGAGTGGTCAGGAGATCGATTCCCGGTGTCACGACCCGCACCCACCGTGAGGGTACGAGAACGTAACAACGCCCAGCCTACGCCGCAGTGTCGGCGGTAGAACGCTGTTCTAGGTCATGAACTATAACTACATAACATGAAATATACTCTCCAGAAGGAGGCCAACACCGAGGTACAACTCAATCACAATCTAAGGTAGAATGTAGCATAATGGAAATAGATAAGAAATCCTCAACTGAGGTACAGCAAAAACGGAATACAGGTCTCATCATCTCTAAAATATACAACTCTAAAAATAAAGACAACAGCTAAGCATGAAAAGAAGGAACAGTCTAAGCTATCTACACTATACAAGGTATCACCCTGAGCAGCTGCCTGAACCTCCCCAGGGGTCCAGGTCGCGAGTGTCAACTAGGTAAACTCCAAGTAAGGGTGCAGGGTTCCACATCTACTGTAAATTTTCAACAGGTCCAGTCAGGACGGGAGCGAGCACAATACATCTCATGCAGTTCATATCATGTCAGGAAATATAAAGCAGGCAATAGAGTAAGATACATGAAACGCTGTACGAAGATGTACATGAAAACATAAGAGATATTTGATAACTGGAAATATATACATGATAAGTAAGAACTGTAAGTGACTAGTGATTTAGTGTACGAGATGGCATGTAATTGGCTTAGGTTGTACATGATAAAACATGGAAGTAACAGAGTGTACATGATGGATAAATCACATGACCATTTATACTCACCCCTACCCACAATCAATACACAAGGATCTATTCAAGTTACGTTACGGACATGATGTTTTGGTTATACAAGAAACACATGAGGAAACAAGAGCGTACATGAAAGAACATGAGAGTACATAAACGTACATGAAAGAACATGAGAGAATATGAGTGTACATGAATAACGCAGAAGCAAGGAATACATGATGTACTTGAAACATATGTCATAAAGTATCCGATGTGCCCGCTAAGGGGGATAACATCCCAAGAAGAGATCCATATAGTACCAATCCGTAATGATAACGTGACAGCATCAAGTAAAAGTAATCTAGAGCGAGAATATAATTCGTGACAAGTATGAAACGATCAGAGAATATACTCGCCTTGTATCTGAATGTCTGAAGTAAATGTACTGCCTGAGGAGAGGTGTCTGTCTCCTAATTAGAGCAACACAAGTTACAACATGTCTAAAATAAGGAAATAGACTGCTACAATTCATCTACATGCTGTCTAGGTCAAACTAGGCTAAAGTCAACACTTGGTTAACTCTAGTCAATTATCTAGTCAAAGCTAGGTCAACTGGGTCAACATAGACTCAATGAAGTCTCACTAGGCCTAACCAGTCTACCCTAGCTAGTACACACCATACAAAACCAAGGCTATACAAGCCAACACAAGTCACATATCAAGATACATCACATTCTTGCATATTCAACATTATATATATATATATATATATATATATATATATATTTTATATATATATATATTTTATATATATATATATATATATATATATAAATATATATAAGAGAAAAGAACTAACATGTAAAGCTATGTGTGTGTGTGAACATGGAGGTGAACATGAAAAGAGAAATCAACACTAGTTATGAGTTTACACTACACATGGCACAAAGCTAACCCATTTACATTACATATGTATTATACTTAACATGCATGGCTACAAGTATACATCTATATACATTAGAGTAGATACTATTTAAGTTATAACTAACATGCATCTATACTTTACATAAATCTATATATATTATAGCAATCATTTAGAGAAGAGTTACATGGCATGGTGTTTGATATAGGGTGGGGTGTCCTTGTGCAGAGGGTGAAGTTCATTCTCAGTTTAGTTCCACATTTACATATAAACTAAAGTGAGCTATCACATAAACTAGTGTAACTAACCACATAAAATGAACCATGTTATCTGAAATCTGCCATTAAGCCAACATCCCATATGCATACAGCTCATGCATTGTCTAATACTGAAATTAACTAACATTTCGAATTAAGGGGCTGAAGGTTAAAATTACATTCATAGACATTCCACTATATTGAAAACTAAAATTGGCTTGGCAATAGGAAAAGGAAGGTATATATGCTTACATGGACAGTTCAGTGTTCGAACGACCTATAATGAACTAACATTCAATCTAAATATCAGATATGCATTGGTTCTATGTCTACATATGAAATCTGATATTGCATTTACAATATTTATACATTATGCATTCATATCTATCATTACATATATACTTTACGTTTATATCTAGCATTCATTATATACTTTCATGCATGCATTGTATATCATTCTTTCATTCATGTATTTATGCATTGCTTACATATATTACATTAATTGCATTCCTACATGCTTGCATTCAACCATATATATACATTAATGTAAATAGGATATATATTATATATATCATTTCATTCATCTAACATAACATGCATTACATACTCTATATTTATTTAATATCCATACTACATAGGCTCATAGGTTATACAAAATGCATATATCATATAGTCACTCTTTTACTTAAAACCAATACTGTACCAATTTGGCATTCACTAAATTCTAGGATTAAAGTATGTTATAGTACTTCATGTTAGCTTTCCGAAACTTCAAACGGATCGCATTTTCGTGTCCGGAAGCTCCCGAAATCGCGAAAATACCGAAACGCGTTCGTCTTTCGTACAGCTGACACTCAAATAATTCTACAGAAAGTTTCTGAAAGAATTTGGCTTATGAAAATATATATTTGGAAAGCTAACTTCGATAGTTCTTTTAAAAAAAATGGAAGATAAATCGGAGTTTTAAGCTAAAAGTTATGACATTTCTAAGTTGCTATTGCTACTAAAAACGTGGATAAAAATTATGACGAATTTGGGTAGTTTGAGACAAAAGAACACAAGTATATAACATAATATATCAAGAACTCACTCTCTACACTAATATATATATATGAGACACTATAGAACACATCTCCAATACAAAAATATGAGATTAAACATGTAATAATTCATTCATACATAACAACAACACATAGTGTGTCCAAATTTAGGGTTTTCCCACGTGCTCACAACCACAACACAAATGACACTCCTATGACCTCCAAATGGACACAAAATGGACACAAATGGAGATACAACCATGGGGATCATTCCTATGGGTTCAAAATAGACCTATATACATGAGGAAATAAAAAGGAGAAGGGATTTATACCTCCCGGTAGATCGAATCAAAGAAAAACCTTCCCGGAGCGACACCGACACGTAGAGATTACAAAAGGACACGAACGAGCTCTGAATCCTCCCAAACTTGGGTAGCTTCCTCCTTGGCTATAATGGAGAAGGAAAGAAAAAGATTTGGTGGCGAAATGGAAGGATTTGGTTGAGAAATTGCTAGGGATTGCTCTCTAGAAATTTGGGAAAGAATAAGAGAGAGAGTGTGGATGAGAATAATGAAATGAACTTGAGCCTATCCTCTCCCAAAGTGGCTGGCCATATGGGGCTATTTGTCCTATTTTGGTAAGGTCCAAAATGCCCCCACTAACCTGTTCTATTAGTATTAGGAAAGGGCTAATTGGTTGGGGCTAAATTAGTCATTCTTAAGTCTCTAAGCACACTAACCTTATCCATAATAATTAGTCTAACCTCTAAATAAAATATTTCTATCATGTGAGCTATGGCTAACTAATGTGTGGGTCCACTAAAGTCAACACTACCCCCGGGTCCCCGTTTCAAGTCGGATTGAGCTGAAATTCGAACCCGACTCAAATAACCCCAAAACAATATCATAAATAATAAAATAAATTTAAAAAATACAAAATGACAAAAATACTCCTGTTCCTGAAAATTGGGGGTGACAAATTCCTCGAAATTAAAACCAAACAATAGTAAAATGTCAAAATCACAAGTCATAATTTTAAATAGTTTAAAAATGATTAAAAATCACCAAAAATCATAATATGAAATAATTATCAATAAATAATCATTATAATTACAAAATTTTAAAATTATCCTCATCTGGAAAACTGGGTGTTACAATCCTACCCACCTTATAAAAATTTCGTCCTCGAAATTAAGATGATCGCACCCCCTTCTAGGTCAAACATAGTCAAGGGTCAATCACTAGTCAATTTCTCAACATCCGAGTACTTGGTCATCAACTGGTCAACTTCTTAGGGTTTTACCTATGCTAGCTATTTAGGTGTTGGCAACTAGAACTTAGCAAAAGAGAAACTCTATAATAGACTAGCTCTTAAATTCCCAATCCTATCAAGTCACCTATAACTAAATACTTATAAGCTAAGCACATGAATACCAAATACCACATATATATATATATATATATATATATATATATATATATATATATATATATATATATGCTCAAGAACAACAACCCATCACATATATCCTAAGTATATCATCTATATATATACATGACTGATCAACCAAGGGTTAAGGCAGACTAAACCTATAAGGGTCTGAAACAATGCTTAGAACTAGGCTAAGGATAAATGGTCTGAATCAAGGGGACATGGTATCTAGTGAAGGTTCTGCACACTGCCTATAAAGGTGATCAACACAAAGGAACTCAACACGAAGAGAACTTAACTAAAATGGAAAACTGAACCAAGTATAGGCTAAACAACATGTTTATAATCCTATACAACAATGGCCTATAGATACCAACTAACCTATATCCCATATGCCAATATCATCTGCAATCTATCTATGCAAATAGACCTCTCGGTCTTAGGTGAAACTACAACTATACTCAAAGGCAGGCTCTGGTCATGGGTGCCTCACTGGAAAAGGTAAGAGAAAGTAGTAATAATCATCAAGGATGTAAGACATACTAACATCCTATGTGTAACTGGTTGGTATTATAGATAACAGTAGAATTATCTGCAATGTGTTACTATTCTAACACCAATACTAACTATCACCTCTACGGTACAGACACTCTACAAGTCATCATACCATTATACTGTAAAGGAACTACCTATAAATAAGCTCTACAAAACTAAATATCCCTACTCCTAAGTCATTTATAACAATCAAAAGGGTATGACGTTTAAACCTTCTCAAGATACAATCTGTTAATCATATGCGTCTGTCCAAAATCATGTTGTCCATAGTTTTCATCATGCTAGTGAGCAAGGCTACGATAATCACAGAGTCCTTGACTAAGGTACGTACCTCTAGGTTCATGGTATTTAAAATTTTCGCACTGCCGCATGCGACTGCAAAAACCTTAAATTCCTATACCCGAGAATACATCCAAAATCTGACTACATGTCCTCACTATGCCAACTAACACGACTATCGAGGATTGTAGATCCCATAATTTAGGCGACCTAGCCCATATGATTTTCTCAGAAAGAAAAAAAACAAACACAACAAAAGAGTAACATGACAAAATTAATCAATCAACAAGGAAGAGATGGAATCGGATTTCAAGGTAATTATAAAAGACAATTGCAGGAATGGAATTGAGAAGAACGAAACTTGCAGCAAGATCTCCAATGGTCTGCGCATCCTTGACTATCCTGACGATAGCTCGCCCTGCTAGTTTTCCCTGGTCTGCTGCTGATGCTGCATGAATCACCGCTGCTGAGAGAAATCAGAAATGACGGAAGAAAATCTCTGTACAGATAGAGGTACACCTCCAATGTAGCAGAAATGCCAACCTGAGTCGGCACAACAGAAGCTGCGGTCTTGAGGCCCTGATGAACAAGACGAGAGGTGGCCAGCCTCTCGATAGTATCCCCCGAACCGAAGCGATGAGATCGTGTCTTCATAACCATCATGAAAACTGATCAAACAAGAAGCAATTTCTAAGAATGAAGCGAAAAATTCAAAGGAGGACAGTTTATATTCAAGGGAAGTCAATAAGCAACAATTTTTGACAAAAAGGAATCTGATTAAGTATTTTTCCTAATGTGATTGAGTACCTCCAAAATATCCTAATCCTACTGCAGGCTGTAGTGATACTCTAGTTCGAATACCATTACATAAACTTGACCTGCATGGACAACCACTAAAAACTTGTCACGACCCGCACCCACCGTGAGGGTACGAGAACGTAACAACGCCCAGCCTACGCCGCAGTGTCGGTGGTAGAACGCTGTTCTAGGTCATGAACTATAACTACATAACATGAAATATACTCTCCAGAAGGAGGCCAACACCGAGGTACAACTCAATCACAATCTAAGGTAGAATGTAGCACGATGGAAATAGATAAGAAATCCTCAACTGAGGTACAGCAAAAATGGAATACAAGTCTCATCATCTCTAAAATATACAACTCTGAAAATAAAGACAACAGCTAAGCATGAAAAGAAGGAACAGTCTAAGCTATCTACACTATACAAGGTATCATCCTGAGCAGCTGCCTGAACCTCCCCAGGGGTCCAGGTCGCGAGTGTCAACTAGGCAAACTCTAAGTAAGGGTGCAGGTTCCTCATCATCCACTATAAAATTTTTAACAGGTCCAATCAGGACGGGAGCGAGCACAATACATCTCATGCAGTTCATATCATGTCAGGAAATATAAAGCAGGCAATATAGTAAGATACATAAAATGCTGTACGAAGATGTACATAAAAATAGGAGAGATATTTGATAACTGGAAATATATACATGATAAGTAAGAACTGTAAGTGACTAGTGATTTAGAGTACGAGATGGCATGTAATTGGCTTAGGTTGTACATGATAAAACATGAAAGTAATAGAGTATACATGATGGGTAAATCACATGACCATTTATACTCACCCCTACCTACAATGAATACACAAGGATCTATTCAAGTTATATTACGGACATGATGTTTTGGTTATACAAGAAACACATGAGGAAACATGAGCGTACATGAAAGAACATGAGAGTACATGAACGTACATGAAAGAACATAAGAGAACGTGAGTGTACATGAATAACGCAGAAGCAAGGAATACATGATGTACTTGAAACACATGTCATAAAGTATCCGATACGCCCGCTAAGGGGGATAACATCCCAAGAAGAGATCCGTATAGTACCAATCCGTGATGATAATGTGACAACATCAAGTAGAAGTAATCTAGAGCGAGAATATAATTCGTGACAAGTATAAAACGATCAGAGAATGTACTCGTCTCGTATCTGAATGTCTGAAGTAAATGTACTACCTGAGGAGAGGTGTCTGTCTCCTAATCAGAGCAACACAAGTTACAACATGTCTAAAATAAGGAAATAGATTGCTACAATGCATATACATGCTGTCTAGGTCAAACTAGGCTAAAGTCAACACTTGGTCAACTTTAGTCAACTATCTAGTCAAAGCTAGGTCAACTGGGTCAACATAGACTCAATAAAGTCTCACTAGGCCTAACCAGTCTACCCTAGCTAGTATACACCATACAAATCCAAGGCTATACAAGCCAACACAAGTCACATATCAAGATACATCACATTCATGCATATATATATATATATATATATATATATATATATATATATATATATAAGAGAAAAGAGTAAAGCTATGTGTGTGTGTGTGTGAACATGGAGGTGTACATGAAAAGAGAAATCAACACTAGTTATGAGTTTACACTACACATGGCACAAAGCTAACCCATCTACACTACACATGTATTATACTTAACATGCATGGCTACAAGTATACATCTATATACATTAGAGTAGAGACTATTTAAGTTATAATTAACATGCATCTATACTTTACATAAATCTATATATATTATAGCAATCATTTAGAGAAGGGTTACATGACATGGTGGTTGATATAGAGTGGGGTGTCCTTGTGCAGAGGGTGAAGTTCATTCTCAGTTTAGTTCCATATTTACATATAAACTAAAGTGAGCTATCCTATAAACTGGTGTAACTAACCACATAAAATGAACCATGTTATCTGAAATCTGCCATTAAGCCAACATCCCATACGCATACAGCTCATGCATTGTCTAATACTGAAATTAACTAACATTTCAAATTAAGGGGTTGAAGGTTCACATTACATTCATAGATATTCCACTATATTGAAAACTAAAATTGGCTTGGCAATAGGAAAAGGAAGGTATATATGCTTACATGGACAGTTCAGTGTTCGAACGACCTAAAATGAACTAACATTCAATCTAAATATCAGCTATGCATTAGTTCTATGTCTACATATAAAATCTGATATTGCATTTTCAATATTTATACATTATGCATTCATATCTATCATTACATATATACCTTGCATTTATATCTAGCATTCATTATATACTTTCATGCATGCATTGTATATCATTCTTTCATTCATGCATTTATGCATTGCTTACATATATTACATTAATTGAATTCCTACATGCTTGCATTCAACCATATATATACATTAATGTAAATAGGATATATATCATATATATATCATTTCATTCATCTAACATATCATGCATTACATACTCTATATTCATTTAATATATATACTACATAGTCTCATAGGTTACACAAAATGCATATATCGTATAGTCACTCTTTTACTTAAAACCAATACTATACCAATTGGGCATTAACTAAATTCTAGGATTAAAGTATGTTGTAGTACTTCATGTTAGCTTTCCGAAACTTCAAACGGATCGCATTTTCGTGTCCGGAAGCTCCCGGAATCGCGAAAATACCGAAACGCGTTCGTCTTTCGTACAACTGACACTCAAATAATTCTACAGAAAGTTACAGAAAGAATTTGGCTTATTAAAATATATATATTTGGAAAGCTAACTTCGATACGGTTCTTTCAAAAAAACGGGAGATAAATTGGAGTTTTAAGCTAAAAGTTATGATATTTCTAAGTTGCTATTGCTACTAAAAACGTGGATAAAAATTATGACGAATTTGGGTAGTTTGAGACAAAAGAACATAAGTATATAACATAATATATCAAGAACTCACTCTCTACACTAATATATATATATATATATATATATATATATATATATATATATATATATATATATATATATATATATATATGAGACACTATAGAACACATCTCCAATACAAAAATATGAGATTAAACATGTAATAATTCATTCATACATAACAACAATACATAGTGTGTCCAAATTTGGGGTTTTCCCACATGGACACAACCACAACACAAAGGACACTCCTATGACCTCCAAATGGACACAAAATGGACACAAATGGAGATACAACCATAGGGGTCATTCCTATGGGTTCAAAATAGACCTATATGAATGAAGAAATGAAAAGGAGAAAGGATTTATACCTCCCGGTAGATCGAATCGAAGAAAAGCCTTCCCGGAGCGACACCGACACGTAGAGATTCCAAAAGGACACGAACGAGCTCCGAATCCTCCCAAACTTGGGTAGCTTCCTTCTTGGCTAGAATGGAGAAGGAAAGAACAAGATTTGGTGGCGAAATGGAAGGATTTGGTGGAGAAATTGCTAGGGATTGCTCTCTAGAAATTTGGGGAAGAACAAGAGAGAGAGTGTGGATGAGAATAATGAAATGAACTTGAGCCTATCCTCTCCCAAAGTGGCTGGCCATATGGGGCTATTTGTCCTATTTTGGCAAGGTCCAAAATGTCCCCACTAACCTATTCTATTAGTATTAGGAAAGGGCTAATTGGTTGGGGCTAAATTAGTCATTCTAAAATCTCTAATCACACTAACCTTATCCATAATAATTAGTCTAACCTCTAAATAAAATATTTCTATCATGTGGGCCATGACTAACTAATGTGTGGGTCCACTAAAGTCAACACTATCCCCGGGTCCCCGTTTCAAGTCGGATTGAGCTGAAATTCGAACCCGACTCAAATAACCCCAAAACAATATCATAAATAATAAAATAAATTTCAAAAATATTTTAAAAATACAAAATGACAAAAATACTCCTATTTTTGAAAACTGGGGGTGACAAATTCCTCGATATTAAAACCAAACAATAGTAAAATATCAAAATCACATGTCATAATTTTAAATAGTTTAAAAATGATTAAAAATCACGAAAAATCATAATATGAAATAATTATCAATAAATAATAATTATAATTACAAAATTTTAAAATTACCCTCATCTGGAAAACTGGGTGTTATACCCGGTGAGATCGTTCGACAAAATTACCATTTTCAATATATATATATATATATATATATATATATATATATATATATATATATATATATATATATAAACTTCTTGATGATGTTAAAATTGCTCCTGGCTTTGAGAAGCTTGTCTAAAACTAGACTGTCTAGGATATCTACTATGGGAACCAGATTAGTGATCCTTAGTTCAATCACACTAGTATGATTGAAAGGGAGGGATGGCATGTTTATGATTCAAGTGGATCCACTAAGATGGTCAATTATCTTATCCATAAGAGAGAGTAGAACTTGTAGGATCCTTTGATATATGCGGCTCGTGCGGTTCATATTTGTACGATGGATAGTGATAGGACGAACACGAATGATTACTGGGTCTAGGAGGACATACAAAAAGACAATTTTAGCTTACAGACAACCTTAAACTAAATTAGGAGCAAAACTAAAAAGATGGACTAGGCAGAAGTGGTCTGGACAACAGGTGGGGCGGTCAAGACTTATTTTTGTCTATACAATATTATTTACTGCTTACTAGGGACTACCTGAGCATGTTTGGTGTGAAATACACAGATAAGAAGTACGTGCTACATGTGCAGGCTTATGGATGTGTCCAGGGACCATTTTTTTCTTCTGCTGTGACTTTGTTTAGGAGATCTAAAGTCAACAACGCACTAGTTTTGGGCTACCTACCACGCACAATAGGGATATTACATTGGGCCTGAATGAAGTCAAATGCATAAAAAAGAGGGTAGTGTATAGGCAGATATGCCTAATTTTTGGTGTAGTAGTGTGGTATGTTTGGAGAGAACAAAATCGACGCATCTTTATTTTAGGATTTGGCCCCTAGTAAATATGCTATATTTTGTATTATTTGGTTTTATCAATGTAATTTCCCTTCTTCTATCTATATATTGTTCATCCCAAAATAGATCTAGATGGAAGAACAATCAGAAATAAAGACCTCAGCGCAAACAAGTTTGCTCTCTGTTCTGAATAAAACAATCAGAGATAGAGATTTCAGTGCAAACAAGTTTGCTCTCTGTTCTGAGAAAACTTTAGAGACAGAGACTTCAATACAAACAAATTTGCTCTTTGTTTCAAAAAATGATTAGAGACAAAGACTTCAGTGCAAACAAGCTTGCTCTCTGTTCTCGAGATGACGAACATGTACGAAGTTACGGGCTAGTTTACAAAGGGACGATACGGTGGTATCTTGATAGATATGCATCGATCTCGTCGCACACGCACAACAAAATTGAGTTTCGTTAGTTCCCACATGTTGACAACATCCATACGCGCCTTTCGATGCATATGGTTGCGACCATGTCGCCCGGTTTGTTGGGACGCACGCCGTATTGGAGAAATTTTCTTGATTTCTACAGTTTTTGAAAATATTTTTTACCTATTTTTGGAAGCGAATAACTTCCTACATGCTGGATGAAAAATGAATCTACCAAAGGGGTTTTCATCTCCTATATATTGTATTTAACTGATCGAAATTGGGTTTCAAAAATTCGTAACGATTTGTTAAAAAATTCTCTTCTAAGTTAAGTGTTGGGTCATTTTTAATGTTCTATTTTGGGCAGTATTTCGACCACATGGCGTCGAATTTCTGAATCGGTAGTTCGTACCTATCAAGTGTCATTTTTGGTGTATTCTAGAGGGTTATTTAGGCTTTCCTAGGAACTTTACAAATTTGAAATTGATCAAGGAACCAGGAAGAATTTTAGTCACGAAGGGGGTACCTCATTGGGTTTCTGAACATAGCCTACTCTGTTATCCGCCGGCCTGGGGGTGCGGCGGTGCTCCGGCCATCCGCGACGTCGTGCAGGAGGTGGAGGTGGTGCGCAGGGTTGTCTGGGTTGCTTTGGTTTCAGTTGTTGCATGATTGGAAGGATTTTAGATGATTTTTTTGGAAGAATCCCTACCAAACCCGTGCGTATATAGATGGCTTGAAAAACATTCTGGTTAGAATTTAAATTCTGATTTTAATCAGTTTTTCAAAGAAAATTCTTGTAAGTTAGAGGAGAATTAGATAAGGATGAGTTTTGTAAAGATTTGATCGAATTTAATAGAAAATTGGACGTGTTTTCAAATTCTCGACCCGCCTCTGTTCTACGCATAAGGTCGGGCTGGGGTCGTGAGTTGTCCAGGTAAGTATCTCGCCATATATTCGCGAGATGTTCGGTTGGTTTTTTTCTAAGCTATCTTATAGTAAATATTGAAAATTAGTTAAACACATCTATACCTAATATAATAAAGTTTAAATTCCTAAAATAAGATATCATATGTATCTAAGCAATGCAAGGTTTATTTTATAAAGTTATCCATTTTTATAACATAGAAACATAACATTTTCTTCTATATTGCTTAATAAATAGGCTCTCTAAATAACTTTAAAAAATTTAAACAAAATAAAAAATAAATACACATTTTTTCTCCATATAAATTAGACCTAATATAACATAATTACTAAGCAATTATAAAATTAAATATTTAATCCAATACATATTTAAAGATATATTTTTAAGAAGTCTATCTGGTTATAAAAAATTCTCTTTGTATATTAACACATATTTTGCTATATGTTTATACTTACTAATTCATTCTAGGAAACTAAAAAGTTTATAGATTAAACATTACATATATAAAAAGGAAAACATAAAAAATATAAGGGAGTTTATATCCTACCCCTCTTATAAAAATTTTATCCTCAAAATTAAAATTATCTTAATATATATAATTATAAAAATAACAAGATTTAATACAAGGGACAGGTACGTCAAATCGTAATTCGGTTTTTGAAATGATGGATGAGGTAGTTATCATAGGGATCTAATTTGACGCCATATTCTATACAATGGAGTATTATTTATTCAGGACTCTACCCAACTTATAGAAGTTGGCTAATTATGAAAAGCGTAGTTAGAAGACTCTAAGTATGATAATTTCTTAAGAGAGGGACGAGAATATTAGATACTCATGATCGCAGTCTCGGATTCTAAGTAAGCCTAGATATTATCATGGCATTCTTGGTTAATGTCTTCTATAGGAGGATTATTACAATTTATCACCGTTCCTTTCGGCCATGCCTTCAGCAAGATGGTAGGAATCTCTTGCTCGAATATAACTAATACGTGTTGGTTCAAAGGATTTTACTCTTCACCTAACATGGACAAATAAGCGATGAGATCGAGGAATTTAGGGAAAGCTTGCTATGTAATATGATTCGGTAAGCGTTCGGAATCGTTATATCATAATGTCTAGTGTGTACGGGTTGGTGTTTGGTGTTGTATAGGAGACATGTGTTTGCTTGGGTGTAATGCATACATCGTAGGTGTGATGCGTCTTGTTTGGATCATGGGTGTTTAATTTAGTCAGGGGAATGGGTCGATACTTGCATGGTTAAATCCAAAGGGAACGGAAATGGGTCTTTATGGTTTGTTCTAAGGGAAAATGAGTCATACATGCGGGCTAATTAAAATGGAGCATAGAAAGGTGTATTTATGTGGGACACATATGTCATGTATGTAGCTTGACTTGTCGAGTTCATGAGTGTGAAACTTGTTAAAAGGAAAAAGTTTATGTTGTACTCCAATTGTCAAAGTCACAGTAAAGGGTATCAATTGATACGGATGGGAGTGGACATTGTGAATCACCGATTTATTAATTAAATTATAGCAAATCCATTCCAAGTACTTGCTAATTCAGAGAACCCTATGTTTCTTAGAGAGGCTTGCATTCTATGCGTTAGGAAAATTTTTATTCTTGTAATTAAAATCAGACATGATTCCTAAGATTGCATGGAATTTACGGAGTCACGGTCACAATCCTTGTACCTTATTTGTTGGAAGAACCGTACGATAAAATAGAAACGATATACCATATGAATAAAAGTCATGTATGGAGCTCGTACTATTATTTTAAGAATTGGAAGAAATGGTTGATGACACACGAACCGAGGGGTAGTGCGTTTAACTCTTCTTACGACCTATGTATGATTATAGTCGAGGGCAACGACTTCTATAGTACGTCAAAAAATACCTTGGATGACTAAATCCATAATTTCTTACTCATAACAAGCTTACTTGTTTACGGCTACAAGGCTACTAATGATGTCAAAGGTAGTACTTTGTGATACTACGTACTGCTAACTATTAAATCTAAGTTTTTTCTAGGAGTTTATGGGTAACTATATTAACCAGGACAAGTAAACTTTAGGATGTTGCACCCCTATCCCTACTGTCTTAACATGAAATAACGTATCTAGGATAATTCTCTATGCAATTGCTCTATGTTGCTACTAAGGTTCTACAGATCGCCTAATTGACATGCTCCGAGTTATTCTAGCTGTTAATAAGGCTGGGTTGATCTAAACATCATTCTTTGATTGAATGAATCTTGGGTTTCAATTTATATTTGCTGGACAAGGTCCCATAAAGTCAGTCTAAACCATTCCTGATATATTAGGGTTACCTAGATTAGGTTCCAACTCAAGTGGTTGGGCTATTCGCTAGTCAAGTTGGTTAGCTAGGTTCCTAAAGCCCAAAAATACGCCTTATGTGACTTTTTTGTTTAAATAGCACAAGAAGACTCAATTGAGTGGCATATTAGTGACATGTGCATAGTGTGCTTCGAGTAAATCACAACCATATATTGGGTCAAAGGATTTGAGTCGAGGTTGGATCTCTAACTGAAGTCAGAAAGGATAATGGTATTATTGTGGGGGTTATAGCTAGCCTTTTTGACTCGAAAGTCACATCATAAAAATAGAGTACAAGAGGACGTGTTTTAATAGGACATGATATGTCTACATGAAGGTGGAGTCATCTATGTCTTGTATGTATAATTTGATGGAAGGTAACAGCCGATCTCGCATTCCGAATATCAATGGCACGGTCAGGGACACCAAATGATCTAAATGGAAAGTGGAAAATCATTGGGCACTAACTATCATCCAAATGGAATTCAACATATGTTGATCAATTAGTAACTCATACAATTTTAGAAGGCTTAGAATCTATTCACTCCAAAATTTCTTTCTCTGAATTAAAACTAAGGCACGATTTTACGATTAATGAGGTTAGAAAATTTCAAAGTTGTGATATCATGCTTGGGCCTTGAGTATAAAAGAATACTGCACAACGTGATAGATAACGTGAGGGTAGATATAAATTAATTAGAAGGTGGTTCTCCGATTTTGATATATGGAACGATTGTGTAAATATAGATTTTATGGTCATAGGTGGTATGGCGAACCAAGGGGAACATCCTGTGTCTAACTTCTCTCAAATACAAGCATTTGTTTTTTTCGTAGTAAGTAAAAGCAAAAAAATAATAAAGAGTTCAAGGGTGAGGGAATCAATGCAAATATGGGGTTCCAAGGGCGATTGAATAATTCAAACAGAGTTATCAAGGCAATTGTTGATGAGTTCATAGAGACATATATATCTCAATATAATCATACGAAGAGCGAACCAAGTGCAGTAAGGTTGACCAAACCATAATACACTGATTCTAACTAGACAATATATTAGTGGACGTCCCAAATAAATACATGTCCTAAGCAAGCTTGATAAAGAATAAGCTTGCAAAAACTAGGCTATAATAGCGGCGTTAGTCAAGATAGTCAAAAATATAACTATGCGAGATTTTTGATTGAAAGAAAAACACAATTAGTTCAAGTTCATAAAACTCTAGGACTCGTCCGATGATCGTGCCTCCACAGTTGTCCTACCGTTTTCTTATCTAAGGCCTTGGTTGAACTAATAAGCACAGTCTAGGTAATCTTCTTAAAATCCTCTTTAATGGGTTGCAAGGACCAATAGAATGATAGGTTATGAGGCATACTACCCAACTTATAAGGGTTCAACTAGTAGGGTGATGGAGCATTATAACACGTATACCTAGTATGAATCATCTTCCTAACCTTTATCAAGCACGAGAGGAAAGAAGGATTACGATAGAAAGGGATCAAACAAGAGGCAAATCAAGGCTGTCAAATGAGAGTTCATAAATGGAATTCAAGGGAGGAGATCAAGTATGTAGACGAGATCCTAGACTCTAATCCTATATGCAGGCTCACATCGGTACAGTAACGTAACCTAAGTGATAAACACAACCTGCATGAGCGACTACAAAAATATGTAACTCCACAGTCCCAAAATACTTAGGACTAAGTGTATAGACATGCCAGCCGTATACATATGAAGTATACTCTAGTATATGGAATCCTGATATGTATACATAAGCTGTAAAATGCAGTAAACCATGACAACTAAATCTCATCCACAATAAGTAAATAAATATAAAAAAAATCAATACTGAATTATTATTTGTACAAAAGTTAGGCGGAGACAGATCCACTACCAACCATTTAAATAAGAAAAAAATACAAGAAAAGAATGTGAAAGAAAAGTAGTAAGACGAACCCAAGGGCAATCATCTTTGAAAGAATGGAGAAGATCACGGCCTTGGCTAGAACACCTGCAAAAATCATAGAAGCACACACCTGGAGAGATCACCATGTCCTCAGGGGGACGTAATAAGATACATCAATAACATGCAATAATAAACTGAATATAAAATATATCGCAAGCCACAAGTAAAGTAAAAATAGTCCAACTCGTAACACGGCCCAATATCCCATCCTCGAAACAGTAGACTAACCCTACAACCAAACAAGGACAAGGGGTAGCATACTATTCCGTAATGCGACAGTGTCCCATGTCACTATTGGAACGGGGTGACATGATATAACTAAGGTTACTTAACCATTCTACTGTGTTCATGCAATTAAGAATAAACCATTGACGTATGGGCACTCTGGCTACAATGGGATCGGTATGGTCCTTCAAGAGATACCAGGGACCTCAAAGCATAACATTCGTTGAATGTCAGAGGCCAGCAGGAATCAGGTATTAGGAATCAGTAGCATCAGGACCGTATCTCCAACAGAGCTTCCGACAATAATAGGAAAGTGCATACGTGGCCCATCGCTAAGGAACTGTTCTCCCCATCCTATGCACTTATTAGGTCATATCCATGACCTCGTACCTATACTAACTACTAAGTCTCCTAACATGCCTCTATTAGGATATACACCTAACGCATGCACACGGGTGATCAGCCAACATGCAAGTACCTCTATATGCTACTCATATCTCACACATATATCGTGGTACAACTGTGTCAAAGTTTATGGAATACATACTAACAAGGTAGTCCCTTAACTCTAGGTTCAAGGACAAAGTTTAAAGGAATAATAAAAATGTGATTAGCAGTTGAATTATGTATAGTGGGAAGCACGGTAAAGTAAATCAGGAAGATAAACAGTGAAGTAAAGAACTAGAAATAACTATGTAGCAACTAACAATAAAATACAAATAATATATATAGTAAATATGGCAAGGTATCTTACCTGAGATTGTGTGCAAAAAGGGCAGGATCCAGTAGCTCGAACAGTCAGAATAGTGAAGTAGAGATAGTCAATCATTGTAAATGTCCTCAGATGCTGAAAAAAATATCACCAACATTTCCATAATAAGAAAAATAGCTAGGATGGACTAACCATAAGTCCAATTCTGGATACAGTGGCAAAATCATAATTTTGGGTCAAAAATGATGTCCGCCATTGGACCCATATTGTACCAAAAATTACAATACCTATGGTCTCTAAAGTCGTCTAACAACATATCTAAGGGTTTGGTTTGATGAGACGAACCCAATCATATGTCCAAAGTTGGAATTCGGTGGGTTGTAATCAATTTTGCCCGTTGGATCGGATCGCGGGCCCGCCAAAATATTATTCCGGTTAACCTTCTCAGAATTGGACCAAACTTGAAACACATGACCAAAAAAATGATACGATCTTGTTGGCATAAGTTTCATCTCTAGATGACGAACGTGCACGAAATTATGGGCCAGTATGTAAAGGGCCGATACGGGGGTATCTTGACGGATACGCATCAATCTCGTCGCACACGCACAATAAAATTGAGTTCTGTCAGTTCCCACACGTTAACATTATCCATACGCACCTTTCAATGCCTATGGGTTACAACCACGTCGCTCGGTTGTCGAGGCGCACGTCGTATCGGAGAAAATTTCTTCATTTCTACAGTTTTTGAAAACAATTTTCCTCTTTTTGGAAGCGAATAACTTCCTACATGCTGGATGAAAAATGAATCTACCAAAGGGGTTTTCATCTCCTATATATTGTCTTTAATTGATCGAAATTGGTTTTCAAAAATCCTTAACAATTTGTTCAGAAATTCTCTTCCAAGTTAAGGTTTGGGCCATTTTTAATATTCTGTTTTGGGCTGTTTTTCAACCACTTGGCGTCAAATTTCTGAATTGATGGTTCGTACCCATCAAATTCCATTTATGGTGTATTCTAGAGGGTTATTTAGGCTTTCCTAGGAACTTTACAAATTTAAAATTGATCAAGGAACCAAGAAGAATTTTAGTCATGAAGGGGGGGGTACCTTGTTGGGTTTCTGAACAGAGCCTACTCTGTTATCCGTCTGCTTGGGGGTGCGGCCGTGCTCCGGCCATCCGTGACGTCGTGCAGGAGGTGGAAGTGGTGCGCAGGGTTGTCTGGGTTGCTTTGGTTTCAGTTGTTGCAAGATTGGAAGGATTTTATATGAATTTTTTTGGAAAAATCCCTACTGAACCCGTGCGTATATAAATGGCTCGGGAAAACTTTTTGGTTAGAATTTAAATTTTGATTTAAATCAGTTTTTTAAAGGAAATTCATGTAAGTTAGAGGATAAATAGATAAGGATGAATTTTGTAAAGATTTGACCGAATTTAATGGAAAATTGGACGTGTTTTCGAATTCTTGGCCCGCCTCGGTTCTCCGCATAAGGTCGGGCTGGTGTCGCGAGTTGTCCATGTAAGTATCTCGTGATATATTCACGCGATGTTTGTTAGTTTTTTTTTCTAAGATATCTTATAGTAAATATTCAAAAATTATTTAAACACATTTATACCTAATCTAATAAAGTTTAAATTCCTAAAATAAGATATCATATGTATCTAAGTAATGTAAGGTTTATTTTATAAAGTTATCCGTTTTTATAACATAGAAAAATAACATTTTTCTTCTATATTTGCTTAATAAATAGGCTCTCTAAATAACTTTAAAAAAACTTAAACTAAAAAATAATAAATACACATTTTTTTTCTCTATCTAAACTAGACCTAATATAACATAATTACTAAGCAATTATTTACTTAAATATTTAATCCAATACATATTTAAAGATATTTTTTTAACCAGTCTATCTAGTTATAAAAAATTATATTTATATATTAACACATATTTTGCTATATTTTATACTTACTAATTCATTCTAAGAAACTAAAAAATTTATAGAGTAAACATTACATATATAAAAAGGAAAACATAACAAATATTAGGGGGTTTATATATATATATATAATATATATATATATATATATATATATATATATATATATATATATATATAAATATATATATATATATAACCGTAGTGGATCCCCCTCCCCGCGGTCGAGCTCCCCCCTCCTCCTTCCTTCTCCGAGCAGACCCCCTTCCCCTTCCTCCACCGCTCGGGGGGGGGGGGGTGTATGGGCGCCCCCCTCCCTCTTCGGGCTCCTCCTTCCTGGAGTCGAGCAGCCCTCCGCCGGAGCTTCCCCCTCTCCTTCGTCTGGCTCCCTCCCCCCGGAGGTCGAACAGCCCTCTTCTCCGCGTATGAGGGAGTATGGGCTCCCCCTCCCCCTTCCCCCCTCCATGGCTCTCGGTGGTAGGCCCTTCGACGTGGCTCCCCCTCCCGGGGTCGAGCCACCGTAGTGGATCCCCCTCCCTGCGGTCGAGCTCCCCCCTTCCCGCGGTCGAGCTCCCCCCTCCTCCTTCCTTCTCCGAGCAGACCCCCTTCCCCTTCCTCCACCGCTCGGGGGGGTGTATGGGTGCCCCCCTCCCTCTTCGGGCTCCTCCTCCCTGGAGTCGAGCAGCCCTACGCCGGAGCTCCCCCCTCTCCTTCGTCTGGCTCCCTCCCCCCGGAGGTCGAGCAGCCCTCTTCTCCGCGTGTGGGGGAGTATGGGCTCCCCCTCCCCCTTCTCCCCTCCATGGCTCTCGGTGGTTGGCCGCTCCGGTCGGCTTCTCCCTCCTTCCCCTCCCCCTGCCGGCCTCCGCGTCCGGCTTCCTCCGCCGGAGGCCCCGAACCCTCCTCCCCGGGCCGCGTGCCACCTCGGGCTGCGGTTTCTCTCTCGAGCAGCTCGTCCACCGCCTCGGGATGCCTGTCCTCTCCCTCCACCGCCTCGGGTCGCCTGCCCCCTCGGGCCCTCCGCCGTTTGCCCCTCCTGCCCCCTCGGGTCGCGCCATCCGGTGGTCGTTTCCCTCCGTCTGCCGCTCCTCTCCGGTGGTTGAGTCACCTTCGCGCCTCCATCCCGCTCCTCTCAGGTGGGCGAGTCTCCCCCGCTCCCCCTCAGAGGCTCCCGCGTGGTGGCTCTCGGCGAGCCCGGCCTCGTCGTTCCCCTCCCCACCTTGCCGAATCCCCGTCGTATTCACCGCCCTCCTCCGCCTCCGGGCCGGGTCGTCGCCACCGCTGCCTTGGTGGGCAGCCACCTCCTCCGGGCCGGCGCTCTTCTCTGGCGTAGGGCCCCCCGCCGGCCTCACCGTCGGCGCTCCCGACCCCGGGAGTCGCGCTGGCATGGCCCTCTCCCGCCCCCGGGCCGCGCGCCCACCTTGGGCTGCGCGCCCTCCTCGCGCCGCGTGTGTTTTGGTCTGCGGCCCCCCCAGGCAGTGGAGCCGCCCCCGTCCTTGGGCCCAGTGCTGGCACAGTGCGCAATTCGAATTTCGAATTTTTTCGATTTTCGGTTTGCTTGTCTCCTTTTTCCAAAAAAAAATATCAACCTTGTTAGGGCTGTGTGCCCTCACTCTCCAATTTTTTTGAAATTTCGAAATTACCTTTTCATATATGTTGTATTTTCTTCTTTGTCTCCAGGGCTTTTGTGTTTTCCGGACCCTGGCACTTGTACTGCTCGTGTAGAGCCACGCTTTTCATTCAATAAAATTACTGTTTTATAATATATATATATATATATATATATATATATATATATATATATTAAAGTACAAATTATATAAATCATGTTTGTGAATAAGAGTTGCAATTAAGTACTTTCAAATGAATTCCTATACCTACGAGTATATTTATGAGATTTTAAGATATGTTATTCCCAGTGATTTGTAGACAGTTACAAATACTTTCTAAATGACTAAATAGTATTTTTAATGGTTACAAATATTTCTAATTAGTCTAAATATTTTGGGCCTTAGGACTAACCTCCTGATTAAGTTCTTTTGATTGATCAAATCAAATTGCGACTATTATAATCATTTCCTATTCTTGATTCGATAATCGTGCTAACTCTGATTTTGGGCTTCTATATACCAAACTAGGCTATTTTAACTATTATGGACTCGATGAGACCGTCTGTGCCGTAGTTTGGGATCATCTTTTGGAGCATAGCATTGTACCTATTTTGTGTCGACACGTTCGTGTCGTGCACGTCGACTCAATCCGAATTGAGGCGAGTACATTCTCTAATAGTTTTCATTATCTTGATTGTCTCTATGATACCAGTTTGTAGTGTTATACTTGATATCTGACACGCGAATACACAGATTAGTATAGCTTGGATCCTATCATAAGATGTTATTCCTGATTATCCTGGTATACTGGTACATGTCTCTTTCTTGACTATTGTCCTTGTACTTGTATAGACACCGATTCCTAAGGGAATTTTCTACCCTCTTAGAGAATCCCGTGTCATAACGTGATATGGTTGGGTCCATTATACTAGTCGGGGGATGGGGAGATATTAGGAGATTATGTGATCATACCCCTACTTACTTGTGCATAGCTTACCCTCGCCACACCTATGGTGTACCCTGACCTTACTTGTACTTTGTAGAAGCATAAAAAGCACAAGGTGACACAAGGCGCAGGTGGGTACTCTCGCTACCCACCCATCTTAACACAGACGCAGATGACGAACGACGCAGGTTGGTGCTCTCACTACCAACCCAGCTTGACAGAAGCGTAGGTGGTCAAGCACGCCAACAGAAAATAAAAACTCATAAAAAAACAGATAAAAAGTTCAAAAAAGTGTTTCTTATTAAATTATGGCTACAAGAGTCTATTACAGCTTCGTCATAATTACATAAAAGAAGACTTCCTAATCACAAGGATCTATTACAAAGTATTTGTTATTACATACGCTGAACTAAAAACCTCCTACGGAACTACGCTGGGGTTCATCTTTACAGTGTAATCGTCATGAGATGAGAGATTATGGATAGAAGATGTGAATACAGTCGCCATCAAAGTCTGCTACCACATCACCCCCTCTCAGACGCATAGCTCTTCCTGAAGCAGCTATTGGCCCGAGCGAGAATTCAGTCCACATCATGAAAAGAGGCCCTTTTCAAAAGCGCATCTGCTTCTGGGGCTCTTCCAGTATAACGGAAGCGCGCAGCTGCCAATAAGCAGGAAAGAGCACAACCTGTGGCACTTCATGTTGGCAACCAGACCAAACTTGGTCGTTAGAACCTCCAAGACCTCTAAGATATCGCTCAGGTTTGAACACCCCATGAGAAGTGTTCCAACACATCCTGAAGATCATCAACAGTTCTTTTACGAAGGCACGACTCCTTTGAACGAAGGGATCCTCAACCAAAATCCGACTTAGGCAAGGCCAACGGCCGTTCGAAGCTATGTATTGATCCAGCATGGTGTTGAAGGACAACAAAGTGGAAGATGTTACTCTTCGAAAGAAACTCCCCCTTATATAGGGCGGAAGTGGTCCAAGACATAGGCCACGGGGCCGTCGGTCAAAATTTCCATATTGATGGGATAAACCTAAGACTCAACACGATGAACCTCATTAAATCGATGAACCTCATTAAATGGGTTCATTCGACTAATCTTAGACCATTAAAAGACCCTTTGAAATTCCCTAGTAACGGTGGCAATCAAGAGGGAGTCATTCCTTAAAAAGCTGTCATTAATTGCTCTTAAAGAAGACTTTAAACCAGCTTCTTCAAACTAGAAGCACAGCATCCTGCGCCAGCAGGAGGGACAGACTGGTGATGACTTCACATCAAGCCAGCTTCAATGGTGCAGACCTCTGCATCGACCCAGAAGCTCAACCCCCTTCATCAAAGATTTGGGAAATACCAGTGCATCTAACACAAGTCCACCTGCTGCTCCAAAAGCACAGTAACCTTGTTAGCCTGAAGCACAGCCTACTCGTTATCCTAAAGCACAGTGACTTTACTACTCGAAACATAGCCTACTCGTCGCTCAAATGCATAGAGGTTCAATCGTCTTCGAAACATAGTCCACTTGTTGCCTGAAAGCACAAAGGCTCTGTTGTCTCCCGAAGAACAGTCTATTCGTTGCATCAGAAGCACAACAGCACTAAGACCTCGCTAGAGGCGCAGGTTGCATGGTCCCGCCCAATTGGTTTGTTTAAACCGCCACTCTCAAAGATAGGACAAAGATTGATTATATTGATAAGTGCAAATATCTTATCAATTGGTTTAAAACTCAGATAAGGACGAAGTTTGATCTCTCGATAAAGGTCATATCAAGTCGGTTTGGTTAAACTGATAGCCTCCTGAAGATCAAACAGAATCCTACTCTGAAATGAAATCTAATATCTATTCGTCTTCATCTAAACAGAAGATTTCCAGCATTAGACACGCGCCAGTGTCTCCTCCTTCAGTTATTTTGATAACCACCGGAGATCTCGATAGAGGGGAATCTCGACGTCCGTCATGTGTCAGCTCAGCAGAAGCTCGCACCGTGTAATGACAGCAGATTCCTTCATATCTCAAATCCGAGTGCACATCGCATATGTGCCCCCTTTTTCTTATAAATAGGAGGAGTTTTCCCTTCAACAAAAAGAGAAGGAGGACACACACAGAGAGAAAAGTAGAAGAAGGCAAAAGGCAAAGCTTCAAAGTCTTCAAATCCGGCACCCTCTTGATCGGTAACCCTAGAGTTCCATCAAAGGTACCAAAAAGCCAAAGCAAGTCCAACTCATCGTCAGATCATCAATAGCGTAAAGGAACCGTTGCAGTGCTCGACCTCGACCGTCATGCTTTTTCAGAATTCTTGTACTTAGATTTCCTTGTATAGGAATTGATTGTACCCTTTTTCAAGTTCAACAAACAAAAAGTTTGTATAACCTTTTGGATGTCGAACAAAATGACGACCCTACTGGGGACGACATTCTCCTCCAACGAGAAGGTGGTGACACAATCTGACGACAACTTACTGGGATCATCCCAGAAGATGCTAGTAATACGCTTTGACCAACAAGCTTTTGAGGATCTCCTTTCTGAAAAGAAGTCGAGTCCTTCGAAGCGTTTCGTAAAACCGAAGAAAACTCGACGCATCTGGGTGTCCAAGGTGGCTGCGACGAGCAGCACGACAGAGGGGATTGCGATCCAAAACCCTCTAAATGCTGAAGCCCCAGGAAGCTTTTGGCTATTGCGGCCACGCCACCTCACTCGATTCCCACTTTAGAAAAATATGATAAGGAAGACAGTGTCCCTATGGCGGTCCTGACAAGGGCACAATGCTGAAGGAAGCACGCGGTGGATCAATCCCTCATAAAGGAAACATTACCGGTGAGAAGATATGTCTTCGACAGAATTGCCTTCCTATCAGACGAACCCTTATTAGATTATGAATACTATACATCCGCTGGGGGTAGTAGAAAAAAATCTGAGGCAGTACGTACCTCATGCAACAAACTTACTATGCCAATGACCGACAAAAGGCCTGTGATGACAGTCACACGCACAGCTGATTGAAAGTTATACAAAACTGGTCCCCGTACTCTGATGCCTCGACCAGTTAAACCCCTTTGTCGCTTGAGCACTCCTGTACGTGATTCAAGCCAGGGGTACATCCCATAGAGAAGGACTCATGCAAGCAGCATTCCTGTAAGCATGATAGGAGTTTGCCTCGCTAGACCATCTCTGATTGTACCCACGTACCGCTGTCCTCCACGTACAATGGGGGTACAGAGCTGGAGGACTTGAAGCTTTCACGTAAACATAAGGCGAAAGAGGAAGCTGCGACACAGGGCTCGCCTAAATCAAGGCATCCTTGTACCCAGATCACCATCAACTGTTGCTGTCAACTGGTAGCCACTGTGCCGCCGAGAAGGCATTCCATCTTCCAAAGACTACAACCGACGTCAACCGAACGTCAGAGGTTCGACAGGTGGTCGGAAAGCGCAGACGAAGATGAACTCTGTTTCACTACGTGCAACACGGTACAGGGTTTTCAATATCTCGAAAAGCGGTCCAAAAATCCTTCCATCTCGGCCACTAAGCCTAAGTAGCGGCCCAAATGTAGCAAGGCGAAGGTACCCAACATAGGTGTGTTCGGTAAAACCCCTAAATTTTCTACTATTTTTTATATTAAATTTGATACCGATTTAAATTTTTGTATTGTATGTCACGTAGTCGTATTGTACGTCGTATGCGGAAGTTCGTTTTCTTTCGAATTTGCTCGACGAGTACAAATATGTGCGAGCGTACATATTTTAAAAAAATATTTTGTTCTATTTTTATAGTTTCAAATAATATAATAATTAGTTTTGCTTTCATTTCTAAACTTGTCATTTCTAAAAATTATTAAATATAAAATAATATGTTTGTATACTAGAAAAGCATAATTATGTAAAGAATATTTTTGCATAAATATGTATCGTAATTATTTAATTGTCTATTTTAAATAAAAATGAAATTTTCGAGGTTTATTAATATTAATATTTTATTATTCAAAAAGATATTTAAAAATATTTATTATTTTCGAAATTATTATTATTGGTATTTTGAAAAATATATTTGGAAGTTATTTTCGGCTATTTAAATCGTGATTTGATATTTGGATTTATTTAAATAGATATCCATATTAGAATTTGATTTATTGATTTAATTTAAACTAAAATTAAATTGATTTAAATTTGATTTGTATTTGAAATTGGATTTTGATTTTGATTTGGATAGATTGAATTATCTATTTTTTGGGTTTTTAATATTCCTAATCATTATTTAATTGGGAATTCCCACATCCTATAAATAGGCAGGTACTCCTCCAATTCATAATTCATCTCCCACAAAATCCTCCATAAATCTACGTGCATCGTGTCTGTGCCCTACCCATCCATTATGTCTTTTATTTACATATACATTATCCTCCGTGCCGACAATCCCGGCACGATACATCAAATTCCAATTCCTAAACCCTATCCCGTCTTGTCCGCTACCACCACCGTTTCGACTTCCTCCAGCTCCCTGCCACACCAACCCCGTACTAACCCAGCCACAACCTCCTGCACCGCCACCCCGCTGCCGCCCCGTATCGCCTCTCCGGTCTAAACCGCAGCCACCCGTCGACATCACCCACGCATCGTCCACCTCGCTCCTCCTCACAGAGACCACCACAGAAACCCCGTCACCAGCGTTCCCCGACCTCTCCCGACAACATCCCTGTGCAGTCACCGCCGCTACCAAACCACCAACGCCAGACCCATCAACCCACCAGCCACACACAGAAAAAGGAAGAAAAACCCAAAAATAAAACCAAGACCCAGACTCACCTTCGCCTTGCCGAGCCCTTGCTCCGTTCTTCGCCACCTCCAGCCGCGCCTACACCCGCAACCGTCGCGTTCAGCCCCGGCCAAGCACCTCTGTGGAAACCCCCCTTCCGGCGGTCGGGCGCCCACCTGGAGCCTCTCCGACGAGGCACATCCTCCGTGAGCCATCGTCGAACTCTGTGCCCTTCCTCCTCGCTCACATCGCCGTTCCCCGCCTGGAACCGCCGACCCGAACTTCCCTCTTCCAGCCTTCGCCGGACCACCAATCCGCCACCGACGCAAACCCTAGCGCCGCCTCCCCTCTTCTTTCTTCCGTGCCACCGCCGATCTCTTCGACCGCCGCGCTCGATCTTTCTCAGATCGCGCAGGCCACCGCGTGAGCCGGCGAGTCCTGTGGCAGCCGCGCCGAGAAACCCCCTTCGTCGGAATCCTTTCCGTTGAACCCCGATCCCGCCGTGCCGGCCTCCGCAACCGCTGCATCCGCCGTGCCTAAACGACCGTAGCCGCCGTCCGTCGACGAGCCCGGAACCCCTCACCGTACCGCTCTCTTCATCCTCCCGTCCTCCGCCTCACGTTCCTCTCCCGGCCACCTCGCCGAAGCGGCCGCCGCTCCGAGTTTCCGCCGACTCTCTCTTCCCTCTCCCCTCCGATCTCCCGGCCACCGTCCCCCTCTCTCTCAGTCTCTCTCTCTCCCCTTCCTGAGTTCCGCTCACACGCCCCCTGAATCTCCCACTTCTCCCGAATGTGTGGATAACTGTCTGGTGTTTTTTTTATATTTACTTTTAACTAATATATTATAAATATTATTACTGTTATGTTATGTTAATTATTGTTTAATTATCATTATTATTATTAGTATTATCATTATTTACCTATTTTTGCTGTTATTTATTAATGATATTAGTTTATCAGTATTATTATTATTATCATGATTTTTATTATTGTTATTATTATTAATATTATTATTATCATTATTTCTATTTGTTGTTTTTTTTCATCATTATTATTATTATTATTATTATTATTATTATTGGTGTTTAGTTACGAATATTAGGGTTATGGTTATTATTATTATAATGATTAAAATTATTTCCATAGAATTATTAGTATTTTATTTTGTGGAAATATCTATGATTACGAGTACTAGATATGTTGACATTGTTTATTAGTAAAAAAATAAATAAATAGATATATTAGCCTTTCCAAATATTTACTTTGATTTACTATTGTGATTCTACCATTAAAATTTTAGTTGTCCAAAAATAATTTATCCTAATATATGCATATTTGTTTTCTAAATATTTTGTTAACAAGATACGCTTTCTATCAAAACTTTATCGTTACCCACTTAGAGTTTGGCCTAAATCGATTCTTACATATTTTTATCAAATATTATTTTACTAGTAAATATAAACTTGCTACCTAGAAACCCTATAGTTTGTCTTAACAAGTTCTCTTTTATGTATATTTCAAATACTTATCTAAAAGTTACTTAAAATAATAATATTATATTTTCTTCTAAAACCATATATTATTTTATCCATTTATCTTTGATTTTCCTTCCATCCAAGACCAATCCAATTATTCCTATACTCTCTCAAATTCAAGTCTACCTTATGTCCACCCTAACCAATTTGACCCTTCTGGACCCAATGGAACCGACCGTTTCACCATCCGTGGTCACCTTGTATAGTTGTTGTACTGAAGTAGCAGTTCGTGCCACCATGATATTCGCAGCACACCAGACGTCCTACCAGGCAAGACACCTTGCCATTTGCTGTTTAATTATTTTAGCTCATATTTCATGCATGTTCATTATTTTCTTTATGCAAAATAAACTGTGATACATGGCATAACTGTTAGAACTTACTGTTCATTTATTCTTCCTGCTATGTATTATTTTTCTCACATTAAACCTAGATTTAAGGGACCACCTTGTGTGTTGTATTTATTGGCCTTGACACGTTGTAACACGAGATTGTGTGTCGCATGTAGAACATGGAAGTACGTGATTGGCTGGCCACCAGTACGTACAAGCCGTGCGATAGGAATAACCGCTAATAGAGATTGCATGCTAGTTTGACTTAGCGGTTATAGTGGTTTGTGTTGTGGATACAACACAGTAGGCATTGGGCAGGTTAGGACAATTTCTTAGCGTATGGGCTTCGATGTACTTCCCTTGTGACCCGGACTCTCCGCTGGAGATACGGGGTTGATGACCCATGATTACTGCTGGGGCCTCTGGTGCCCAAAGGGGGACTACGCCGATCCTATTCAGCCAGGGCCCATGCGTAGGAAGGATTGTTCTTAACAACATTTCACTTAGAATGGTAGGTTACCCTATTCGTTAGGTACGAGTACTTTTGGTTTGGGTACTTGTATCTGACCGTGGCTTGGAACAATAACTTGTCGCGGATTAGTTCGTCACATCTTGTCCTTGTTTGGTTGTAGGTGTGACTTACTACTTCGATGAGAAGGTATTGAACCTTGTTGGGGTCCGGATACCATATTGGATTCATAGCATGGGAAGATACGTTACCGTGAATTAGTTTACCATCTCCTGTCCATGTTTGGTTGGGGGGATGGTACGCTCGTTCAGTAGGTGCGTATTGGAACATGTTATAATTCGATTTACTTATTTATTTGAGCGGTATTTATTCAGTTTATATGGCATGATATTATGTGTCTTGTTACGTCCCTCTGAGGACCTGGTTGTCTTGCCAGGTGTGTGCTCTTGTCTTTCGCAGGTGCTCTAGCTCTAGCCGCGATCTGCTCTATTTTCTCGAGGATGATTGCTTTTTGGTCGTCTTCGCTTCGCTCGCCAAATTCATATCTTTTCTTATGTATTTTTCCTTTACTTGTTGGTAGTGGATTTGTCTCCGCCCAACATATTGTATCAAGACAATTCTTTCTCATTATATGACATCTTTATTTCATTTATTTTGTGTGGATGGGATTAGTTATGGTTCTACTGTATTTTACAGCTTATGTATTTATACGAGGCTTCCATATATTAGAGTATACTTCGTATAAATACAGCTGGCATGTCTACGTTCCTAGTCCTACGTATTTTGGGACTGGGGCATTACAGGTTCCAAGGCACGTATTCTAAATCTCCGTTGGGTACAATGTCAGACACCGGGTGTAGCCAACCCCCCTCATCCATGACAACACCGTATTCCAGTCCGAGGAGGAACCATATGATACAGATGCCTCCACAGGCGCAACTAGCCACCAAACTGGGGTAGCAACCACAATAAGTGGGAGGAAGACCGCAACCTTCCAGTTCATCCTCAAGACGATGAGGTACAGGCATCTCAGCCAGAGGGAGAAGGGTCTACTATCCCTTCCACCTATCTACACAAGGTCCGTATTTATGGCCTATGGAGATAAGGCGGACAATAGTGAAGCGACTGACAAGCTAAAACGTATCAAAGCTCTCGAGATGAGCCTAGATACGTTACATGATACAATGAAATCCTTGTGTTCTATTGTACTAGAGATCAAGAGGATTTTGGTCCCCACTGCGTCCACACCTGTGCTTGACCCGACAGCTAACGAAGGATCCAGTAAGCTGCCCATCATCAACCAAGCGATCCTATCGTCGTCGACTCTTTTGACCATAGGACCTATAATTTTAACCGAAATATAGAAGGCCATCAAGGAATTGTATGCTCGTTATGATGCTAAAGAGAAGCAAGCAGCACTCCGGAAGATGGGTATTCGATAGCCATATCCTGCCGAGTGGGACAACGTCGTCTGCCATCCCAAATACTATCCGTAGACGCTCGCGCCATTCGATATAAATGAGTCTCCCCGATGATACTTGAGGTACTTTGCCACAGTAACAGGGCAACTACTAAAGAACAATGCCCTCGTCACCAACATATTCATAGGAGCCCTGCACGGGGTAGCCTATGAGTGGTTCTACAGTCTTTCAGATGACTACATTTCATCGTTCGAGGACCTGAAGACTCTCTTATTCGATCGATTCTATGAAGGAGGGATGGACACGACGATGTCAACTCTCATGGAGGTCATCCAGAGAGAGAATGAGCCTGTCTGTGCATACATCGAGCGCTTCCGCCAGGCTGCTTTGAGGCTATCGCTTGGCATGCCCGAGCCCATGCTTATGGACTCATGTCGGAAGGACATGCTGTTTGTAATCAAATTATGGCGCTGTGCTCCTTACATATAGTGGACACCTTTCATTATAGAGGCAGAAGTGGCACAAAGGAAAGCCCAAGATGTGCAGCTCCTGGGATTAAACTTTCTATCTTTCGAGGACAATGGGAGACGCTCATCTAGCAAGAACCCCAAGGACGAAAAAAGGCAAACAAGCCATGACCATCAATGTCTCCAAAGGTTCATTGACCATGAACCCTAAGTCTGTAAAAGCACAGAAGCCGAGGGAGACCTACTCCTTCAATGACGAGGATACGCTGGAACTTTTCAATATGCTGACGAAGAGTGGAAAGCTGTCTCTCCCAACACTAATGTGCCCCAATGAAGTGGGGAAGGTAGACAACCATAAATACTGCCATTAACATCAGTATGTCCACCATTTTACACGAGATTGATACGCGTTGAAAAGGCCAATTCAGCGCCTCATTGACGCTAAAGTCATATCACTTGACTATGAGAAAAAGACTATCATGGCCAACATGGTTACTCTCCAGTTTAGAAGTTTTCTAACCACGGAGGCACAGGATTGGGTCGTCTCCATCCCGAGGGCGACAATGGAAGTAGTCAATCTTCCACCAGCGTATGACAATGCTCAAGGGCTCATTCCGTTCTCTACACCACTAGGCGAGGTCATATGGGTCCACCCCGACCTTACTTCCGACATGATGGCACCTACAGCCCCCTCTGTCAAAGAAAAAAAGGTCAGGACATGTCGTATGGTCTTGGCATTGACCGATGACACTTTGGTGACCGCTCGGTCGGTGCGACGGCAAGAGGAGAACCAAGCTCCAGAGTAGGCAGCACCTCCACCAACTATAACCTCTGCTTCTGATACATCAGAAGCATACCCATCTCAGACTCCTATCGCAGATAGGCAGAAGCAAAAGGAGGTTCGCTTCGACAAACCTCTGAGGAAATACTCGACAGTAGGGCCTATCAAACCCTACAACTTCGACATACTGGCACAACTAGCCAATACCTCGACTAGATTGTCACTCTTCGAGATCCTCCATCACTCCAAAGAGACCCAAGATACGCTCAGCGAAGCCTTGCAGAACGTCGAGTCCTTTCTCACTCAGGTGTGACTACCCAAGAAAGACCCTGCGGCCTGCCCATATTGTCACAGTGTTGTCAAAGTAATCCCTAGTATCACTTTCACCCATCAAGACATGCTGCTAAAGAATAACAGACATAATAGGCTTCTGTACTATATAGGGTAGGTGCAATTAAAGTCGATCATATCCACATCGACCCAGGCTCCTCTCTTAACATCATTCCAAGGTGTTTTCTCCAATCTCTAGGGATTTCGATGCATCGGATGACTGCATCAAACACAACAATCAGCGGCTTCAACGCAGGAAAGAGCGAGCCCCTGGAAAAAATTCGCTTGAAGTGCCAAATAGGCAACCTCTCCACTGAAGTGACTTGCTATGTCATCGACGCTGACATAAACTACAACATGCTGCCGGGACGACCATGGATTCATGAGTACATGATCGTTCCTTCCACTCTTCATCAATGCATGAAGTACGTGGCCAGCGACGGGACTATCAAGATCGAAATCGCTGATATCAACCCGTTCAGGGGACTTAAAGCCTAATGTACGGATGCTGATATGTACAAGTCAGTACCCTGGGACGATGAAAGCAATGATGCCGACGATGAGGCAGAGACGACCTCAAAAAGTGCAGCAATTACTGAAGAACCACTAAAGGTTCGACTGAAGGCAAAACCCCCCAAGGTATTATGGACACATAAAAAAAGAAGAAAAAATTCTATCTTTTCTTTATTGGTGCAAGGCACCATAAATCGAGTATGCCTGAGTGATTCTGCGCTGAGGAACCCCGAGTACAAAAAAAGAATTCTGGGGAATGGAACGATGGAGATCGAGCGACAGTTGCTCCTTTACTCCGTTGATACTCCGATTACAAAAGTGCGAGAAAACCTAAAAAAATTGCTAACTCTTGGCTCACTGGCAAGAAGTGCAGCAATTTGGTTCTTGAAAATGCTCTCCATTCTCTGTTTTGAAGAGGGATAAGGCCCCTTTTTATAGTAATTTCTGAGCTAGAATGCTGTTATGCGCCCACATGAGGGAAATACACTAGTTTTTATGTAGGTGCATAGTCCTTCCTTGGGCGCATAGGGTGTAGGTGCATGCAGGCTGCGAGATCGTGGGTTGGTCGTGGTGTTGACATAGTCGCATGCTTCGATGCACGACTGCTCGTGGAGACTGACGTGGCCGTGCGCTTCGGTGCACGTTTTGATCATGGATTTGATCGAGTCAGGCATGGGCGCATAGCCATGTCTCAGGCTATGCGCCATCCTTTTGGGGAAGCTTGTCTTGGGTGCATGGAGCTTCACTGGCTGGGTGCATAGAGCTTTACTGGCTAGGCGCATAGAGCCTCATTGGCTTGGGCGTATAGGGCTTCATTACTAAATTTTTTTCATGCTTCTACAAGACCCCCATCAAATTTTTCGATACTTGAACGAGTTCGAAATACTTTAAAAGAAGCATGGATCGTCTTCTCGTGATGCAATGGGTACATGGCACGGAACTCTCCTTAGGCGCATAGTATTTGGCCAGCCTGTCAGAGAGATATGACTGTTGAGATCTTCTTCAAAATCTGTCATGACCCGTACCCTGTTTAGGTGCACGAGCACGTGGGTTCGTCCATCCTACACCACAGAATCGGCGGTAGAACGCTGTATAGCTCTACTAGAACGTATAGCATCTAGACATAATATATATGTACCTGCCATCTCCGTACGAAGGTATATAATCTTAACTCAATCACAACTCATCTAGGGAAGATAGGCACGAATATCATAAAGATATGATGGAAATATAAGCACGAAATAGAAGCAAAGTCTCAAATATAGTAGAGAGTCGAAAACATAACACAAGGTCCCAAATACAAATATAATATAAGTCTCATAAACTAGTTGGTTCGCAGTCCAGACAAACCTATCTAACAGTCTAAACATGGGCTATATCATCTACGGGCTCCAGGGGTAATGTCTCATCAAACTCTATCCTGGCCATCCCCATAAAAGGTAGAGCAATCAGCCAACATGTCCTCAGTAAACTTCAACGATTATCATATCAGGATAATAAGCAAGTACACCTCCAACAACAGTTCCATAGTATTGACAAATGCTATAAAAGACAATCACAATGGAATACAAGATGAATATATCAAGATGAAAATATAACAGGATATGTAAAATAGAAAATCATGTCAGAGTGTATCATATAGGAAAGTGGAACTGAATAAAAGTAAATATATGATGTAATAAATATAAATAGTGCCTCGAGTATTATAATATTATATGATCGGTATGGGTCAAGATCAGGCTGTTCCATATGACCAGCAATAAGTACGAGAACTCGGCCCAGCCAAAATGGAAAGCTATGGAACAAGTAGTAACAGGTCAGGCTGCACCCGATGTGCGGTGAGGGTGGAGCTAAGAAACAAGTAGTAACTCAAGGTGGGTATTGATCACATAACCTATAATACTCCCCATCCTCGAATAGTATACAGATCCGGACATAGCACATCATGGCACGAGATTTCCTAAGAAGGTAGCTACCCCCCCTCAAGAATCGGTGTCAATACAAGTACAAGAACAAGATCGAGCAAGTACCAGTATCCCAAAAAAATCTAGCAATGACATCTCATGACAAGAATCCTGTATATACTAGTTCGTGCACCATCTTGACAAGAATCAAGTAAAATACTATAACTGAATTGGATACAGAAGATATCAAGACAAGAAACTACTATCAGAGATTGTACTCGCATGCGGTCCTGAGCTGTCAAATGGGGTTGGTGCTCAGAGTGATGTCACAAACCTAAAGATGAGATATATATAAGCTAATTAGGGTTCAACAGTGTTAGGCAGGATTATATAGTATAAGCTATGTAATCTAGGTCAATCTCAGTCCAACTAAGTCAAACTAGGTCATACTGAGTCAAAGGTTGACTTATAGTTGGCTTTTGATCAACTGGTCAACTCTAGTCAACTCTGGTCAACTCTAGGTCAAACTAGGCTAAGGTTGACTAATAGTTGACTTTTGGTCAACTGGTCAACTCTGGTCAAGTCTAGACATTTCTAGGCCAAGTGTTGACTGATAGTTGACTTTTGGTCAAAACAGTCGAACTTGGTCAACCGAGGTCAAAACTAGTCTAAGAATACTATTCCTAATATTTACCAACCAAGATACCATATATCTTGGTCAAACAGGATCAACTCTAATCTAAGAATTAAAATATCAAGTTGCACCTCGTTATTTGTACATCGAACCTACGGTACGCAAATCGAGATAAGATAATCAACGATAAGATTAATAATCTTATCACAGTGATCCACGTGATCACCTTGTCAGTTTCAGCGATGTGAGATCACTGGAATCGACTGATCTCAGCTTCGTTGTACAAATTCTGAAATACGAACTTAATAAGAATTAATTATAATAAAAGGTAATACATAGAGAAATATCTACAAGCTTCGTCGGATTATGAAAAAAATATCACCAACGTTTCCAGAATGGTCAAATCAGCTATCCTAGCCTATCCATGAGTCTAATTTGGATACAAGAGCAAAAAGATAATTTTGGGTCAAAACGGTGCCCTTGTCGGACCCACTATGCACCAAAAAACGTGTAAGGATACTAGTCCACTAAACCTAACAAATTATATACCCACGAATCCAGAATGACGATACGAACCCAACGGTATATACAGAATTGATTTCCATTGACCCGATCTCAAATTGGTCCGTTAACCAAGACATTAAAATTATGATTTGCACGAAAAAGTGTGCCAGAGCCAATGTTCTCAAAAATTAGTAAATTAAATGTCAACGAGTCTAGAATGATGATACGAACTCAATGGTATATCCAAAATTGGATTCCGTTGACCCGATCTCAAATTGGTCCGTTGACTAGGATATTGAAATTCTGATTTATACGGAAAAACGTGTCGAAGCCAAAGTTATCAAACCTCAGCAAATTATATGTCAATGAGTCCAGAATGACGATACGAACTCAACGGAATATCCAGAATTGGATTCTGATTAGCCGATCTCAAAATGACCCGTTGACTCGGACTATAGGGCCCACTTTGCACCGAAATGCATGCCAGGGCCCACGTCCTCTAAATCTAACAAACTTTATATGAATTCGTGCCAAAATGACACCACGAGTCTACTGATGGTGTCAGAACTAAAATCTGGAGTCCCGGGTTCAAAAATAGAATTTTACAAGTTTGAAATTATGAATTTAGGCGGCCAACTTTGGCGTCAAATTCAACCAATCAAACGTTCTCACAATGAAACAAAACTTAAGCGACATGAAGAGGGTTATACCAGCTGCTCATAGGAACCAGTGGTACGCTAAACGGAGCTGTGATGGAGGAGATACGAGCCGACGAAGTTGGCTCCACAAAACTGTCCAAAAATAGTACAATTTAAACGGTCAACTTGGTGGCCGGTTTTGATGTATCAAACGATAAAATTAACGGACGAAACTTGAGGGAGAGGTATATACCAAGATTGTGACGGAGCAAAGAGTTCACCGATCCAACGGTCAAATTTTTTGAAAAATATGCGCGAAGTCGCTGCGACGAGGCCACATTCTGAATTTCGTTCGCGCGCACGTCGACGGAATTTCGTATAAAACACACGAATTGACTATGTATCGCACCGAAGAGGAGGGCGATGGCCTGGGGGAGTTCGCCGGGGGCTCGTCGGTATCGGGTGGCCGGCCACGTGGCGCCAAGGCAATGCGCGGCGGCTCACGCACGCGCGCGGCTGCTACACTGCTACTGTTGCACACGCTGCTACTGCTTGCCAGGGCGGCGACGCAGCGATGGGGTACGGTGGCGCGGGGCCATACAGGGTACGGTAGTGGCCATCCCGTGGCTGGTCGGAGGAGCATGGAATAGGAGGAGAAGAATGGTGATGGTGGTGTAGATGATGGCGAAGATGGAGTTGGGGGGTCGACTGTGACTTGGAAGAGGGGCTGCTGTCGTGGGCTCGGCCATGGGAGGAAGAGGGGGTCGGCCATGGGAGCTGGTGAGTATATTGGTGTGTGTATTTAGGAAGGAGAGAGAAAGTTAATATGTGTGAAGTAAAAGGGTGTGGTGTTGTTGGCTGAGTAAAAAGAAAGAGAGAGAGTTGTGTTGTTTAGAAAAGAGAGAGTTGTATTGTTTAGAAAAGAGAGAGAATAATTCTTTACAAAAGTAAGGAGAGGGCATTAGGGCCGGCCATGAATTTGAGGGTGTGGGAGTGAGTGCCATGTAGGAGTGGGTGGTTGGAATGAGTTGGAATTGAGTCAAAGGCTAGGATTAAATGGGGATTAGATTATTTTCTAGGGATTTATTTAAAGGGGATTGTCTATTAAGTATTTAAAATGGGTAGACTAGGTATTTAACATTTTATAAAAGAATTAGGGCGTGGGTGTTCAAAAGGGGATAACATGGAGCTTGGGTTTGGGTTCGGTTGAGCCGGGTCGGGTCAAAATCGAGTTTGGCAAAATAAATAGATTAATTTTAGGTATTTATGATCATGGATAAATAAGTAGCATACGGGGGCTCAAATAAATGGGACACAAGTGTCATGTGGGTAGCAGGCTCAAAATGGATCAAAACCATATATTGGTTCGACTAGGTTGCATCGATATCAGGTACCAAAATTAAATTGGAAGTCAGGTAACATTTTACGGTGGATAATTAATTGGCCTAAATTGACCCAAAAGTTGTACGAAGCAAATAAAGCACAAGATGGTGTGTCTGATTAGGACACGAAGGTCATGGATGTAGGGTGTCTCGAGTAGATCATACATGAGAAGTTGGTTTCAAGAAAACGACTAGTCTTGTGCTCCTAAATTAAAAGTCACGATAACGTGCATATGATGATCAAAGATAAAAGTAGAAAAATCAATTAATAATTATTTAATGATCAAATGGTCTAAATTGATCCGAAGTTGTGTGAAGCAAAAAGAATACAAAGGAACAAGTTTAGATGGAACATGATATATCAACATGAAGATAACCTTGTCTACTACACACTTATGAAGAGAGTTTCCAGAGATTGGCATCTCTGACGCTCCAGAAGTCAAAGTCACAAAAAAGAATATTGAATCAAATAATAATATCTATTGCAAATAATTGATTTAGAAAATTGAAAAAAATAAGCCCTAAATTCAGGGGGCTTACATCCTACCCACCTTATAATAATTTTGTCCTCGAAATTAAAATAATCCAATAGGTCAAGCTAAAACAAGCAACTTCTATGGCTACAGTACTCAATCTACTACCCTTGTGATCACCTATATTATTTCTCTCTACAATCATTTGGTTCAGGTTCAACAAACTTCTTCCATAAAACTATGTCAATTTACCCCTTAGAATCTTCATATCAATAAGAACCTTTACGTATATTCTAAAATATAGGTCATCCTCGAGATATTATATATATATCAGCAATACTTGGCCATCAACCAAAATTTCAATCTCAATAGCAATTTGTTTGTTTCCTTATCCCATCCTAAGTATCTTTATCCTTTTAATCACAAGCTCCTTGAAATTATACATTCAAAACCTATTCTTGGCATTGAGCCTTGTCTCTTTTACTCAAGAACTCTTGAATATAAACCCTCAAATTCAAACTCTTGATTCATTTACCGATTTATTTATTACTTATATATATGTCCTTGTTTTGTTCCTGCTATATTTCGATCTTGCACGCAATGTTATCTCCTTCTATTTCATTCCATATATCGATCTATCCTCCAATCATAAGTAAATGGTTTGTAGATAACCAATAATCACTTGGTCATCAAAGTTTTACAATGTTCAACCCTCGAACCTAAGCAGAAGATTCTAATCCTTACTCCGTAGTCACAACAATATAATACTCATTACTCTATCTAAGATACCTATAATCAATCTATACTATCAAACTAATCATTCTTAATGGTTTCTGAGTCCACTATAGTCAGTCACTCATATATGTCCTATAAGCTTAACCTAATAAATCCCCAGGAAAAATATACTCATCACAATCACACATTAACATATTATAGTTACACTACATAATCTGTTAACAAGGTTTGGCAATTTCAGTCATCAATTAAATAGAATGTAACAAGGGCCTGAAACTGGGTCGAACAATCCATATCAGTATTCAGACAAGTTAAGGGTTAAGCAAGAAAGGAAAGATTGTCGAAATATTTTCAAGAATAGTACGAGGCCAAACGAGATACATAGGACATAGTCGAAGAAAAACTCAAGAACCATATACCTCCGTAATTATGTCACATGAAGTTACTATCGCGCTAGTGTGCATCTGGCTGCGATTAACTTCCTTATTCTATAATACGACGGATGGCTGCAGTACGTAGCTGCCACGCCAGATAATATAGGTTCCTGAACTTAACTTGGCCAAATCTGTAAAATATTTCCAAACACCTTTTGCAAAATAAAGGAGAAGATGTTAGTCAAAATGCTTAGGGAGTGGTCGAAGTAGAATTCAAGAAACATATTTAACCATGATGCCGTTATCTGAAGTCATACCTTGCCAGTATTTCTCTGGATGCAAACTCCCGATTCCGTAATACAAGGATAAATATACTTTTTGAACCTTTCCTGAATCAACCCATGAGGCACTTTCAACAATTATCGGGAAGAACAAGAAGAATTACCCAAGAGGTTAGCGAAGAAGAGTTTAGTCAATTCACAAGAAAGATGGAACACAAAACAATCATGTTGAGAACATCCTAATTGTGGCTGTAGATAGACAGAGTTAATCAAGACGGGGGAGAATGATGATAAGAATTTCTTCTTGCTCATTCAGTCATAACGAAGTGATCCGATTTAAAAATAATCTGATAAACATACACGTCTTCCTGACATTAAGTTGCCAGAATTTTCCCACGTTAGTAAGCATAGCTGCAATAAATGATAGAGTCCATAACTAAGGTATACACCCTAAAATCATGTCATCTAGAATTCTCACCATGCCAACCGGTATGGCTGCAAGAAAATCCAAATTCTATAACTAGGATAAGCATATCTAAAATCAGGCTCAATGTCCTTGTCATGCTAGCTTGTATGACGGTGATAATTTCTAAACTCCATAAATAAAGCAGACATTTACCTTATCAGGATATACCTTAATTCAATCCACAAAATTTATCTCGATGCAAGACCAAAGTCAACAACGAACATCAGGAATCAAAATCAACAACAAATCAAGAAAGTGTAAATGGAGGCAAGCGGGAACAGATTTCGAGATAAGGTTTAGAAAAAGATTCACAAGGGTTATCCCAAAGATATTATAGTCAAAATTCAAAATTCCTTAAATATAGTCTAGAACAAATCCCAACCTAAATGGTTATAGGTTTAACTTCTACTTCCTAGTTCTCTCAGGGGTCCATAGATTCATCCTAGAATAAGGTTTGATAACAGACAGATATTCAAGATCAGGACGAGCGAAAGCAAGTGGGAACAAACTTAAAAGTTTTTGAAATAAGATTCTCAACAGTTATCCCTGAAATCTATCAAGAATTCCTAACTGTGATTGAGAAACTCCTATCATAACCTTGAACTTATATCGTAATAGCAGGCTCATAGCAGCACTCTAAGTTAAGCACCACTTTGTATTGTACTAGTTACGACTCTGACCTGTATGGGCCACTACAAAAGCGCGTCACGACCTGCACCCTGATTAGGGGCATGAGCACGTGGATACATCTAGTCTATGCTACAAAATTGGCAGTAGAACGCTGTATTGGTCTACTAGAAAGTATAGCATCTAGACATAATATATATGTACCTATCATCTCCGTACGGAGGTATATAATCTTAACTAAATAACAAGACATCTAGAAAAGATAGGCACGAATATCATAATGATATGATGGAAATATAAGCATAAAATAGAAGCAAAGTCTCAAACATAGTAGAGAGTCGAAAACATAACACAAGGTCCCAAACACAAATATAATATAAGTCTCATAAACTAGCTGGCTCGCAGTTTAGACAAACCTATCTAACAGTCTAAACAGGGGCTATATCATCTACGGGCTCCATGGGTAATGTCTCATCAAACTCTATCCTGGCCATACCCGTAAATGGTTGAGCAATCAGCTAACATGTCCTCTGTAAACATCAACGGTTATCCTGTCAGGAAAATGAGCAAGTACACCTCCAACAACAGTTCCATAGTATTGACAAATGCTATAAGAGACAATCACAATGGAATACAAGATGAACATATCAAGATGGAAATATAACAGGATATGTAAAACAGGAAATCATGTCAAGGTACATCATGCAGGAAAGTAGAACTGAATAGAAGTAAATATCTGATGTAATAAATATAAATAGTGCCTCGAGTATTATAGCATTATGTGATCGGTATGGGTTAAGATCAGGCTGTTCCATATGACCGACTACAAGTACGGGAACTCGGCCCGGCCAAAATGGAAAGCTATGGAACAAGTAGTAATTGGTCAGGCTACACCCTATCTGCGGTAAGGGTAGAGCTATGAAACAATTAGTAACTTGCTTTCGGTTCGCGACCACGTCGCCCGATTTGTCGGGACGCACGCCGTATCAGAGAGTTTTCTAAAAATTTTAATAGTTTTAAAAAATATTTTTCTTAAATTTTGACAATGAATAACTTTCTGTTTATTGGATAAGAATTGAATCTACTAGAAGGGTTTTCATCCCCTATATGTTGTCTAAAACTTTGTTCAGGTACTCTTCAAATAGTATCATTTGGTTGGCGGCAATCTGCTTTGCAAAGTAGGTCTCTGGTTCGAGTTTTCTGTCTAATTTTTTACAGATTTCTTGGGGTTTTTGCATCAATTTTTGGGACAATCTGAAAAACATAAATATAAACAAATTAAAGGGATTGGAAGTCGTATTGGTTGTGAACGTACTAGAGAAGACAGATCTAAAAATGGTCGAGCGATCGTTGCGCAATCACGCGACGAAGTCTGGCTCGTAGAGCGCTGTTGTTGCTGCCATTTTGCTGATGTACGCGTGGATGCGTGGCTTTCGGTGCTGTCGCCGGCCAACGGCCACCTCTGGTGGCGCGCGTTGCTGCGCCAGAGGCCTGGGGTCGCGTGGAGATGGTCGAGGGTTGGTTTGGGCGACTAGGGTTTTAGGTTTCTGATTCGTTGTTCTGTTGCTTATGAAGGGTCGGGTGTTAGGCTTGTTCCTTGCAAGTTTTGACTTGGTTGGCTGTCTCGCGAGATCCTTTAGGATCTCGCGAGATATTGAATTTTTTTACCATATATATATATATATATATTTTTTTTATTGAATTTTTTTACCATATATTTATATATATATATATATATATATATATATATATATATTATATATATATATATATATATATATATATATATTATATATATATATATATATAATATATATATATATATATATATATATATATATATATATAAATATATACCATATATATATATATATAAAATTTTATTTTATATATATATATATATATAAACACTGAAAGAAATTTAAATAATTCATATCAAATCTTGTCAATTTTTTGAGAATATTTTTTAAATATTTTAATAAATAATTTGAGTATTTAAACCTAATAGCTATCTATATTGTAGCATTTCTTGCTAATATTAATATTAGCAAATAATTCATTTATCAAATACTATACTTTTTTAATAGCTAATCAAACCCTAAAAATTAAAAAAAATCTCTTTAAATATCAACAAAATAAAAATACCTTTTTGATACATTTAGTAGATAAATTTGTTACAAGTTCAACTGTATATATCTATATTGTAACTTTTATCTTGCTACCAAGAAAATTAACAAAATCTAGAAAAACTTAAGAAGTTTAAAAAATACACTGTAATATATATGAAATAAAATACTTAAAATTTAGGAATTTTACATCGTACCTAACTTATACTAATTTCATCCTCGAAATTAAAATAATCTTAATCTATAAATATAAAATTTAACGAGCTTAATGTAAGAGAGGACAGGTACATCATATTGTAACTCGATTTTTGTAAAGAGGGAGGGAGTTGTAAAAGTAATCCATGTAGTCATCCATATCCTACAAGATGATGTGTTATTGGTTCAAGGCCCTACCCAACTTATAGAAGTTCGCTAACATCATTACAAAATTTCTGGAAGGGGCAGTTTTTAAGAAGAGGCACGTGGATATTGGATACTTTGGCTTGCACTCACAAATTCTAAGTGAGCCTGGATATGGTCATGGCATTCTTGGTCAACAACTACTATAAGGGAGCTACTATAATCAAACATTATCACTCTAGGGGTCATGCACTACAATAGATATGGGATACGATAGCGTGTTCAGAATACTGTAGAATGCCTATTATAGCGTATTCTGTCCGCTATAAATGCCCCCGCTATAATTGTCCCATGTACAAGAACGCTATAAAGTTATAGCGTTCATGAAAGCTATTGATGGATTATAGCGTTCCATGGCGCTATAGACAAGTTATAGCTTTTAAGAACGCTATACCAGCGTTATAGCATTTAAAAACGCTATAGGAAAGTAATAGTATTCATGAACGCTATTGAGTTACTATAGCGTCCATGAACGCTATAGACTTGTTATAGCAGTGACAAATGCTATAGAGTTTACATAGCATTTACGAACGCTGTAGTTTCTTAATAACGTTTGTTAATGCTATAAGTTATTTATGGAGTTCGTGAACATTGTTGATGTTTAATTGCATTCCTGTATATTATTGTTTGTTAATAGCTTTTCGATGAAAATTAATTTTTATAGCATTTTTTCGCGCTATTATATGTGCACCAATAGCATGTCAGGATGCTATTGCAGAATGCATTAGTATAAAGAAACAATTCACATCAAAATAGTATTGCAGCACATCAAAATAGCATTACAGATATACAGAATGCCACAGATATCTATTGTTTGTTAATAGCTTCTAATAAGCTGGTAGCGACCTCTTGTTTGAATATATTAAGGTGTGTCGGTTCAGAAGGATTCATTCTAGGTCTGACATGAAAAACTAAGAAGTGAGCTTGAAAAAATTAGAAAAAGAAGAATTTATGGCCAAGTGATGAGAATCTATAATAATTAAAGAACCCATGCTATAGAGTATGATTAGGCAAGTATTTTTAAAACTCTAAGTTATAACGACTAATATGTATGGGCGGATGTTTCGTGTTGTGTAGGAGGCATGCGCTTGCTTGTTGGAAGGCATACGTCATAGGTGTGCTACGTCTTGCATAGATCTTATGTACTCAGTTTAGTTAAGGGAATGGGTCGATATTTGCATGGCTAAAATCGAATAGATCGAATTTGGGCCTCTATGATTTGTTTTGAGGAAACAATGTGTCATACACGTGGTGTAATTTAAATGGAGCACTGGAAGGTTCGTTTTTGTGGGACATGGATGTCATATGAGTAGCATGACTAGTGTGTGAACTTTGTCGAAAGAAAAATGCTAGTATTGTGCTTAAATTATCAAAATCACGGTCGAGGGTATCAATGATACGGATATGAGTCGATGCTATGAACTATTGAATTATTAGTCTAATTGGAACCAATTATTTCCAACCACTTGCTAGTTCCAAGAATTTTATGTTGCTTAGAGAGGCTTGCGATCTATTTGCCTTGAAAATTTTGCTCTTGATTTAAACAAAAATGATTCTATGATATAATGGACTTGAAGAATTAAGGTTGCATTCTTTTACCATAGTTATCTAAACGCACGAGCAAAGGGATATAAAATGCAAAATAAAGATCGCTTCGTAATTTCCAAATAGACGGAAGAACGGTCACGATTGTAGTCCCATTCTAGGAGGTAGAGTAATAAGTTTAATGTTCTACCTAACTTATATAAGTTGGTTAATCGGGGAAAACACAGTAATATGGCTTCTAAGAAGGTCAAATTTCAAGGAGGTCTATGGAAGTATGAGGTATTTTCAATCATAGTCACAGACTCTATAGGAAGTCTAGGTATTATCTATTTAATATGGCCCAGATATTGACTATGTTTGGTCAAGACAGTAGGAGAGGTCTTGGTCGATTATATCCGGAAGCAAGTTGGTACCGAGAGATGCATAACATTGGCTACGAAGAGATGTAGTTACGAAATCTGTGGAAGGAGAATTATTGAACAAGAGGTAGGCCTATATAATAGGGGTGAGGGCCTATTTCATCAAGTTTGGTTTTATAGTCCAAATATGGCGATGGGCTATGATGGGTTTAACTGAGTCTCAATAGGTTCCCTAATTGGACTTCAGTCCTTGATTTCATAAACTTTAGATTTTAATCTATAGTGGCTGGACAAAATCGTGTGAAATTAATTTAAACTATCCCTATTAGGTTAGTGTAATATAGAATAGGCTAAAATTCAAGTGGTTGAGCAAATTTTCCGTCGGGTTGGCAGAATAGGTTCTGTAAGTCATGAGATGCGCCTTTCGTGACTTTTGTGTTTAAGTAGCACAAGAGGCCTCTATTGAGTGGCATACTAGTGGCATGTGCGTAGAGAGCTTCGAGTAGATCACAACCATATATTGTGTTGGACCATTGGTCATGGTCAAACCTGATTTTAATAATTGATAACTCTGTCTCGATATAAATGTAAGTCAATTCAGATATTTACCTACGACGTTTTGGATACTGCTCGACGATGGATATCTACTCTGTTCAAGACCGAAGCTGTTTGCCACTCAGAATGTATTTCCTTCAAAGCAATATAATTTTTCATTTTATTGAATCCAGGAATACATTGTACACCAAGTCATACTGGGAAATAGGCTATCCTAAAATCGTTTTTGAAAACTGACCTATCTTTTTAAAATGACCTATGTTTTTGAAAAATATCTATTTTACAAAAAGCTTCTAAAGGACTTTTCAAAAAGCCAAAATTATTTTTCTCAAAATCAATTGACCAAACCCTGACAGAACTCGTCCAGAGTTTGGCCAGAGTTTGGCTATGTTGAACGTTATGTAAACATTTGATTTTGAACTTGGTCTCCCTTCAGCTGCGGTTTGTTACAAAGAGTTCTGTCCGAATTCTGCCCGAATCCTGTCAGAGTTCTGTCTTTGGAAAAAATATAAATAAAGAAGGATTTCGATCATTTCAGATCACCAATTCACTTTCAATCTCTTCTCTTCTAAAGCTTATATTTCTTCCAAAGAGTTCTAAAAAGCTTCCATTTTCAAATCCCAAGCCAGTTACAATCCTCTAGTCGATTTGCCAGTACGGTACGGTTGAGAAGTTTCAGAGCAATTATAATCAGAGGCTTGATTGAAGATACAACTCTTCACAATTAAAGTTGGTCGAGTTCTTCGTATCAAAGCTCGCGTCTGTAGAAGTTGCAAGGACTTCGTATGAAAACTTGTAAGATTTTCCAATAGTGGATTCAACTGGAAGCTAAAGTTCTTCCGACTAGACTAGTCCTCACAAGAGGGAAACCAGTATAAATCTCGGTATTTGTGTTTGTCTTCTGATCACCTTTTTATTACTGTTATTTATTTTATGATTATTATTATATCTGTGATCTAACTGCTAACGAGTTTTTAATTAGCAATATTCTGCTGCCTACTCTATTTACCCACCTCTAGAGTATTTTGCTTTACGATTTTGTTCCTACAATTGGTATCAGAGCAGGTTATACAGGTAAAGCAAGGTAAAATTGTAGTTATATTCAATTGTTATATAGATCACATCATTACACATGGCAACTGTGAAATTCACAAGTGAAGGTCAAGCCACAAGCAGACCTCCACTGTTTGACGACACAAATTACACTTATTTGAAAACACGTATGAGTTTCTTTCTGAAATCTCTTTATTTTGACTTATGGTATGTAGTTATTGATGGCTATAAATATCCCCCTCATATTAATGTTGATGGAGTTTTATTTAAAAAAATCCCATGACAAATATACAGAGGATGAAAAGAAAAAGGCCAGTCTTGACGTACGTGCTATCAACGCTCTATTTTGTACATTAGACAGAACTGAATTCAACAGTGTGTCTATCTGCACAACATCAAACGAAGTGTGAAAACTTCTCGAAGTAACCCACGAAGGAACAACACAAGTCAAGGAGTCAAAGATCAGCAGAATTACTCAGGAGTACGAGGCATTCAAAATTAAGCCAAGTGAATCAGTCACTCAGATGCTTACAAGATTCTTGGATATTGTAAATCTTTTGTCTTCACTAGGTAAGGATTAAAGTAACCATGAGAAGATTCATAAACTTCTACGAGATCCCACAAAGAACTGGATTCCAAAGGCTACAACAATCATTGAAGGGAACGACCACTCAACAACAGCTCTGGAAACACTTATGGGTAAGCTACTCACTTACGAGTTAGAACTTCAAGACTTTTAAGATGCTACACCAAAGAAAAAGTCAGAGAAGTCGATCGCTCTCAAGGCTCAACATAGAAGAACTGTTGAAGATGACTCTGATGACAGCGACAACGACTCTGAAGATCAAGCTCTTTTGGTAGAAAAATTCAAGAAGTTCATGAGATTTAACAGAAGAACAAAAGACAACAACAACAACAATAAGAAAGATCCTATTTGCTACGGATGCAAGAAAAAAGGACACATAAAGAAAGATTGTCCAACAGCATCATCATCAAAAAAAAATAGCAAATATGACAAAGTCTACCTGAAGAAATCTACATCACGGAAGTACGCCAACACAAGCATATGGCTTGAAAGTGAGGCCAGCAACTCAGAAGATGAACAATCAGATGACACTGCAAATGTATGTTTGATGGCTTGCGATCAGGTAATCACTAATCCTCTATTTGATCCTTATGATGATTTCACCTTCGAGCAACTAGGAGAGGCTTTCAGTGACCTGCTAAATGATTACATAAAACTGCATAGTAAATATGAAACCTCTAAGAAGGTACTCAAAGAGTACAAAGGTAAACTAGCAAGACTTATCGACCAACTAGATCTTGTTAGAAATAATGACTCTTCAAATGAGTCTGGTGAGCTTTCTTCTATTAAGTTGTTGTTACACGAGACTGTTAAGCTATCCGAAGAAAAGACCAAACTATTATCCAGTTAAAGGAAGACCTATCTAAGGAGAGAAAGAGTCTCCAGTGTGAACAAGTCAGATTAGAATCACTCACATCTGACTATACTAGATTATATGACACTTCCAAAAAGTTGGAAATTAGTTTAGGAAAACGGCCTGAAGTTGCTGCTTCCTATTCTAATACGTATCAATTACCGAATCATCGGAACACGCCCAACACTGTCAGACCAAACCATACCAAAACTATGCCTAAGAAGACTAATAGGCATGCATTCTTCTATACTAGAAAACCAAAACCTACCAATCATGCACCTTACACTACTTTCAACACTCAACATGCTAAATGTCATTATTGTGGCCTCATTAGTCATATATCTTCTGCATGTAGAATCAGAAAGTTAGAAGATTTAAATATTTATGCATGGATACCAAAAACTAACCAGTCAGGACCCTACAAGAAATGGGTACCAAGAGTTTCATCTGTAAATTATTTTGTAGGTGTGACATCCTTCACATACTAGGAGCCAGTGGATCCTCGACAGCAGTTTCTCATGGCACATGACCGGCGACGCTTCACTATTCACGACACTGTCGAAGAATAATAAAGAAGGATATGTCTCCTTCGGTAATAATTTAAGATGGTACATAATCGGTATCGGTGACATTGGTAAGGCTCCCTATCCAGTGATTAAAGATGTGTGTCTAGTTACCGAGTCAAAACATAATCTGCTCAGCATAAGGCATTTAGCTGATCATGGTTATGGTATTAACTTCGTCAAAGATACTATAGTTGATAGTTCAACTGGTAGTACTATATTTGAAGGTATTAGGAAAGACAACATATATGTTTTCTATTTGTTGGAAGATGCTAACAAAGCAGGTAGATGTTTGATGGACAAAAGAATCAAAAGTCAACTATGGCATATGAGAATTGGCCATACAAATATGGATACAATTTCAAAACTATCTACAAAGAAGTTGGTATGCGGCTTACCGGATATTTCTTTTAAGAAGGATACGGTATGTAGTGAATGTGAAAAGAACAAAGCTACCAAATCCGCATTTAAATCCAAGAACGCTGTAAGTACCACTAGACCTTTACAACTGTTGCATATGGACTTATTTGGACCAAGTAGAATTGCTAGTCTAGGTGGTAAGTTATATGCATTTGTCATTATAGATGATTTCTCTAGATATACATGGGTTTATTTTCTTGCACGCAAGAACGATGCATTATCAGAATTCGTCACCTTTTACAAGAAAGTACAAAATGAAAAAGGGTTCATGATTACACGCATTCGTAGTGATCATGGCGGCAAATTTGAGAATGCAGAATTCAAGCAATTTTGTGACACACATGGTTATTTGTATGAATTCTCTTGCCCTAGGACTCCGTAATAAAATAGAGTTGTGGAACGTAAGAACAGAACTCTATCTGAAATGGCTAGATTTAGTCTACCTAGATGCTTTTGGGCTGAAACTATCAATACAACATGCTATATTCTCAATAGGGTTCTAATTCGACATATATCGAAGAAGACTCCCTATGAACTATAGTTTGATAGAACACCAAATATTTTATATTTCAAGATTTTTGGTTGTAAATATTTTATTCTTAATACTAAAGATAATTTGAGTAAATTTGATGAAAAGGCCAATGAAGGTATATTTTTAGGTTATGCAGCAAAGAACAAAGGATACAAAATCTTCAACAAAAGAACCATGATCATCGAAGAATCAATCAATGTCAAGTTTGGTGAGCTAAATCAACATTTAGACGATGATGACAATGAAGACATAATCACACCAAGTACTGCTACTGCAAAACCTTCACACAGAGATGCAGAACCATCATATCAAGCATCAGATGAACCTTCAAGCAAAGAAGTCAGAACTAGAAATCCTGAGACTACACCAAAAGGGATGAGATTCGTGGCTGATCATCCAAAGGACTAGGTAATTGGTGAGATTACCAAGGGTGTAAGTACTCATTCCTCTAATAAAGATATAGCTTCTTGTGTTGCTTTTGTTTCATAGTTTGAACCCAAAAATATTGAAGAAGCATGTAGTGATAATTTTTGGTTAGATGCTATGCAAGAAGAATAAAACCAATTCGAACGGAATCAAGTTTGGAAACTTGTTCCCAAGCCCATTGATTATCCGGTCATTGGCATCCGATGGGTATTTCGAAACAAACTGAACGAGAATGGTTTAGTGACTCGTAATAAGGCTCGACTCATAGCTCAAGGATACAATCAAGAAGAAGGTATCGACTATGATGAGACTTATGTCCAGTTGCGAGATTAGAATACATTTGCATGTTATATACATTTGTATGTTTTATAATTTTAAGTTATTTCAAATGGATGTCAAAAGAGCAATTTTAAATTGTTTTATAAAAGAAGAAGTTTATGTAGCTCAACCTCCCGGTTTTATTGATTTTCAATTTCCTGAATATGTTTTTCAAGTTGAACAAAGCCTTATACGGTTTGAAACAAGCCTCTCGTGCTTGGTACGATCGTCTAAGCTCTTCTTTACTTGATAACGGGTTTTCAAAGGAAAAGGTTGATACTACATTGTTTATAAAATCTTTGAATAACAATATTCTTTTGATTCAAGTCTATATAGATGATATTATTTTTGGATCTACTAATGAATCTTTTTGTCAAAAATTTTCAAAGTGTATGCAGAATGAGTTTGAGATGAGCATGATGGGAGAGCTGAAATTCTTTCTTGGACTGTAAATTAAACAAACCAACAATGGGACGTTCATAAATCAAGCAAAGTACACAAAGGATATATTAAAGAAGTTCAACCTGGAAGCAACCAAGCCACTTAGTACTCCAATGGCGACTTCAACCATGCTTGATATTGATGAACAAGGCAGACCTGTCGATATACGTAAGTATCGAGGTATGATCGGTAGCTTACTGTATTTAACTGCTAGTCGACCTGTAGCTCCCCTTCCCGAAAAATTTGAAATATTTTTATTTTATTTATTTTATTTTAATGGTGAATTTAGATTATTATAAATAATAATCTAGTTATTATTACGATAATGATTTAGTCATGATTAGGAGTTGGAGTACCAGACGACTAGGAATCATGGCACAAATAGTGCAGTGACGTGCCTTGACTAGAGTTTAGCCATGGTAGGGGAAGACCGAGCCATAATGATGTCCTAACTAGAAAAACCAGGCCAAGTTGCGACTGGACTTCTATAAATAATTTAATTATTTATTATTAGGGTTTATTGACTTGTAGAAGACCCGGTTGTACCAAACCAGTCTGGACTTGACCAGGACCCAAGCCCATGCAGTCATGCGATACAGCTTGTGACATACGTGTTGACATAATAGGGTAGGAGTGAGTTGTATTCCATTTAATGATTTAATGAGTATTTCTAAGTACTCGTAATTTAAATATTATAAATACTGTTTTTAGTGATATTCAGCGACTTTTGCATAAAATGAGTCCTTGTACATTTTGGGAGGATTAGACTGCGAATAATGGTATATACATACCATTATTATTTTATTGAATTTTGTTATATTTATCATTATTTTATTAAGGTTATTATTATATATTATTATCATTATTATTGATTATGCTATATTTGTTATATCAAGGTGTAATATATATATACATATACAATTACTTTTCCTACTTTATTTACCATAAGTAAAGCTGGTAGATGTGCCAAATATGGCTTTGATAGATCAAATGAGGAGGATAATGTACTTGGTATACTGTATTTTTGTAAGTTATAGGCGAAACCTAATTATTTTAATTAAGATCCTGAGGTTTTTGGCAAGCACTCCTTTGTTTGGGCCAATCTAAAACCAAAGCCCTCCTCAAATAAACGCAACCCAATCAACAACCATACGCTTCCTTTCTTCTCCTTGAGTGTGTATATATAGATAAGAGTGTAAGCTTCGTAGGCCCAAGCCCATAATCCCTATATTGGCTGGGCAAACAACCCAAGCCCTTATATACAAAACCTAACACCTCCTATATAATAACTCTTCCACCCTCCTATCAGCAGTAGCCGTAAACTACGCCAACCTAAATTCCACCTCCTTCATCTTCTTCTTCAAACCCACACCACCCTAACCGGCGATGCCCCGACCATCACCCACCAGCCTCGCCAAGACATTCTTGTGAACACGCCGTTGTCCGTCCTACTCTCTAGAGGAACGACGGGATCGCCTCATTGCCGGACGAACTCCGACGCCGTCGAGTTCGATCGAAACCTCAAGGAGAACGGCGTCGACCTTCCCGACTACTGCGTCAAGTCCTTCCTCACCATCATCTATCCGCCTCCTTCTACGTGGATGTCGAGAGGCCAGTATGGGACGCCGGGACCTCCACGTGAGTTCTTCGGCGAGCGCTACGTCCTGTCGACCCTCGTGAACCACCGGCAGCGGTGCCTAGGTTCGACGAGCCGCCGCACGACCATCCCGTCTTTCCGATCGGTCTGTGCCGCACCAGGCTAGCGTTGCCGATCTCACCCACCTCGTCGACATCTTCGGTGTCACCCTCAGCCTCCAACACCTGCACCTTGCCCCTCCCGGTGCGCCGACGCCGGAACTAGCCGCATGCCGATGCCAACCCCCAGACCATCCACGAGCCCTCGCCGCCACGACAGTGAGTCGTCGTCCCCGGTATGCCCTCTCCAGTTCTTCCCTCGTGTGGTAGTAAGCAATAGCAAACTCATGTTGTGGCACTGTGTACATTTGTTTAGTAATGTTATAATATACTAGGCATAGTATTATATACATATATGTACTGTACATTAATTACTAATATTATTATCTTATTACATCAGTATATTAATTTAGTGGATATAGTCATTAGTACTGCTATGTTACCATTAGTTTTATTAAAATTTATTATTTTAATATATGTATAAAAAAATAGTTTCTAGGTATATAAAAAATGGTTTGGGCATTTGTAATGAATTATGTTATATTTACTTTGGGGTTTTATTTGAAGGTTTAAATATTTTCTTCAAATTGGTTCATATATATATAAATTATTTTATAATTGGTTGCAAAATTTTAGGTTTTAAAAGGGTTTAAATAGTTTAATATATGGGCTTAGATTTGTTGTAAATAATCTCAGGCAATATACATGCATGTACAATATTTGGGTTTTATATAGATGATATTTTAAACAAGTTTATACATAACTGTAAAAATATCTAAAAAGTTATAAATACTTTTATAAATAAATTATATATTTTCTCGTTAAGAAATTCCTTCTTCTAGATCAAAGTCCCTTCTAGTTTAGGTAGTCCTTGGTCATGACTAATTAAGTCATAACTTTCCTTTGTGAATTTGGATTTATTCATGACGTAGTTGGCTAATGGACTAAACGGGACATGTCAGATCACCACACCACCCCAGGCTAACTGGACTATGCTGGACCCAACATGATGGTTTGTTTTACCAGCTAAGGACCTCAGGCAAGTGCACTTTCTGATTGCTTTTCGATTCATAGTAGTCTTTTCATTTCATGTCTATACATATATCTTGCTGCTTGTTGACACGCTCGTCACACGGAGTAGTCGGGAGGGGAAATATCTTAGTATACATGTGGACTACCCAGAAATATCCCATGAGTCTATTCTTGAACGATAGCTGTTGCACACAACACGTGCAGTATGCCGGATTTTACCCCCTAGCCGTCCACATGGCGAAAGGATATTTCACACCACTTAGATAGATGTCTTTTATTAGATTTTCCTTGTTTATTTCTCTATCGTGCTATGACATCACTTTATCTTACAGTTTTTATTTCTCATATGCTATTTTCATGTCTTGATAATTCTATTGTGTTTTGCACTGCCGTTGGTTTGTGTACTTGTTCCAATCCTGACTGGATAACCAACATTTTTCAGGTTTAGCCGCGATCACTCTTAGTACTGGGAGAACTTGGGTATGCTGAAGACAACCTAGAAATAGATAGCCATTGTATTATTTCATTAATTGTAAAACTTTGTATTTTTCCTTTAAAAATAAATGTTGTAACTGTTGTAATAAATTTAGAAATGTGAATGAGCAGCAATGTGATATTTGAGCATTTATTTTTTGCGGGCTTGACAGCGTTCTACCGCCGACTCTGCGGCGTAGGCTGGCTTGGACACGTCTCGTATCCGAAAACCGGGTGCGGGTCGTGACAAGTTTTTGTGGTGGCCCATATAGGTCAGTTTTCGTAAACCATGCGAACTCGTGATGGTACGTTAGTCGTACTATTGCGAGCCTGCCCTCAAGAAATGCTCATTCACAAATAGGATTAAAATAATTTAGGAGAATAACTAGGACTAGGAGTCCCTTGTTCAAATTGACCGTTGGGTAGTTAAGGTTGCCAGGCAGGCCATGCAATTTAGATAAGGAATTGTTGATTTTGGATAGCTTGCTAGATACATAATTGCTTTTGATATGATGATATGCTTCAATGATAGTCTGTCATTCACTTGATTAGTTAGGCTTATCTAGAATTAAGGCTTTGATCTTGATGAAATGTTTAACTTTCTTTTGCTTTATTAGATGTAAATTTTATAGCATAAGTTAGAACTGCCTATTTAAATTCTATTTTGTCGTAAGGAACTGGTTTATAATTTCTAATCCTGCTAATCATATACGAATCTCGAAGTAGATTTATTTGAGATTTTCCCCTCAACCATTTGAAATATTTATGAAATCAAGATTAGGATGTTATTATTTTATTTGTCTTCAGACCTTTCTTTTCGACCAGCCTTTTACCTTAAGGAATGAGAATTATAAGCAGATGTTACACTATCTATCCTAGTCAAATAGATTGGACCCTTAGGTATCCTTGAAGTCTCAGGAAAATAGTTAGAATAAACTTTACGACTGCAATGGCCAGCCAGCAGCGCACTGGCGAGACACAACCCATAGAATTGAAATCGTTTCGAAGAATCATAGTCTATGGAACATTCCAGAAACTATGTTCTCGTTGACCTCTTTATATTTTAGATACCCTTGCGTCAATATAAGGTAGAGCACCTGATAGCTTATCACACCTGAATTACGGAATCAAGGGTTTACCACAGCCCGAGTATACGGGCGAGGAATAATTCTCGGTCAAATGATTTCAGGAATGATTACAAGTTTAGGATATTATAGAGAATAGAGACTGCCCTGTATGACCCTAAGATCCAAAACCAATACTAGTGTAAGTTCTGTAAGTTGAGTAGCATGTCTCCCAACCTAGCATTTCGTGGTCCTTGTGACCCATTGACGAGGTAATTGGCCGACACTAATAGGTTTACTTAGAAAATTGAACTCAGAAGTCCATAACCCATTAGTCGACCAAGGCCTTAGAGATGGAAAGATAATAGGTTGACTGTATAGGCAAGAAACACCATATAAGGATTTGACTTTCTCAAAACTCAGACTACTTGTGTCCCCTTTCCAAAAATCTCGCTTACTTAAATTTTTGACTATCTTGACCAATGCTGCTATTACAGCCTAGTTTTTGCAAGCTTACTCCTTATCGAGCTTGATTCGAGACATATGTTTATTGGGGACGCCCGCTAACATATTGTCTAATCAGAATCATTGTATTACGGTCTGATCAACCATGATGCATTTGGTTCGCTCTTCATTTAATTACCCTACGTGGACTGAGATATAGGGATATCCAGGATCTCATCCGCGATTGCTTGACAATTCCTCTTGAATTATATATTCGCCTTTGAATCACGTAATTATATTCAGCGACATCCCTTGAACTCTTTATTGTTTTTGCCTTTCGCTTATTGGAAAGACAAAAACTCGTAATTGATAGATAGATACAGAGTATTCTCATGGCTATGATAGATGTATATGCAAGTGTAGCTACCATTGGCCAGCCCTGTGACAGGGACCTTGACTTGAGTTACTCGTTCTCCTCTCGACCTTCAAATTACTATTGGGAACCCTCTAACCTCATTATTCCTAAAACCATGTCCTAGCTTCTAAGGTGGGTAGACTGTAAACTTTCAAAAATTTTAGGACGTACGATGATTACCGACTGGTTAGAACAATTCCTATTAGGATGATAATTAGTGCCCCATAGACTCCCACTTTCCATTTAGATCATTTTGTGTCCCCGGCCGTGTCATTAGTATTCGGAGCACGAGACCAGCTGTTACCCCCCAACAAATTTCCTATACAAGATCTAGACGAGTCCACCTATACCTAGGTATATCATGTCCCACTCAAACACATCCCCTTGTACTATATTTTTGTGCTACGATTTTCAGGTTAAAAGGACTAGCTATAACCCTTACCACAATACCGGTATACTTTCTGACTTCCACTAGAGCCTCAACCGTGCCTCAATTCCTTCGACCCAATATGTGGTGGTAATCTATTCGAAGCCCACTACGCACACGCCACTAGTGTGCCACTTGATAGAGGCCTCTTGTGCTACTTAAACACAAAAGTTACTGAAGGTGCATCTTGGGCTTTAGGAACCTAGCTAACCAATATGACTGACAACTAGCTCAACCACTTGGGTTGAAACCTACTCTAAGTTGCCCTAACTAGTAGAAATAGTTTTACCTTGGGATCTTGCCCAGTCAATATAGATTGAAACCCAAGTTCATTCAACCAACGAAGGATGTCCAATCAGGAAGCCCATTAAGACCCAGTAACACCCATCCATGCATACTACCATATTCGGACTATAGGACTGAACTACTTGAAATTGGCCCATATTTCTTTTATGTAACCTCCACCCCTTAAAACGCGAATCCATTCGTAACCTTTATCCCATCTACCTGGAAGTCGAGATACGATCTTGTATTGCGTTTATATTCCTTGCTCATGTGTTTAAATAGCCATGGAAAAGATCGCAATCTTGATTTCTCAAATTCCGTTCTATTATGGAACCCATTCAGAATTTTGAGAACAGAATTTATGTATTGCATGGATTGCAAGCCCCTAAGAAACGAAGGGTTCTTCGACGTAGCAAGTGACTGAACTAGAGTAGCCCAAACTAGCAAATAAGACAGTGGTTCATAAATTCCCTATCTAACTGTAACATTGGATACTCTCCACTGCTTTTGAAACTTCACAGTTGCTCCTGATTATTCTGTCCTATCTTCCTATCATCCTTACTTCGGAACGACGAATAATCATGCTTACTAGAGTTTACCATTATTCTTTTCGTTACTTGTGTAAATTTGCTGCTTGCTAAATTTTGGATTGCTTGATATATATGAGAGGGTTGTAGATGACTTATGCTATAGATATCTGTCAGTAGTCACTTTTTGCAATTAGCTGGAGGGTTACAATGTTATGACGTCAGGTACTTGAAGTGGGTAGTGTGATCAAAGGTGGGTAGAAGTCCTCGATGATTCATAGTTACGAAATGGCTAGGAGGAAGATATAAATAGTTCTGAGAAATTAAAATTCGAGGATATTGTGGTAATAGTGGATTTATTCTTTTATATTTTCTATGTTTGAATTTTGATATGTTTATGAGTTAGAATTTCGAGGACGAAATTATTTTTTTAAGGTGGATAGATTTGTAGCTCCCCTTCCCGAAAAATTTGAAATATTTTTATTTTATTTATTTTATTTTAATGGTGAATTTAGATTATTATAAATAATAATCTAGTTATTATTACGATAATAATTTAGTCATGATTAGGAGTTGGAGTACCAGACGACTAGGAATCATGGCACAAATAGTGCAGTAACGTGCCTTGACTAGAGTTTAGCCATGGTAGGGGAAGACCGAGCCATAATGATGTCCTAACTAGGAAAACTAGGCCAAGTTGCGACTGGACTTCTATAAATAATTTAATTATTTATTATTAGGGTTTATTGACTTGTAGAAGACCCGGTTGTACCAAACCAGTCTGGACTTGACCAGGACCCAAGCCCATGCAGTCATGCGATACAGCTTGTGACATACGTGTTGACATAATGGGGTAGGAGTGAGTTGTATTCCATTTAATGATTTAATAAGTATTTCTAAGTACTCGTAATTTAAATATTATAAATACTGTTTTTAGTGATATTCAGCGACTTTTGCATAAAATGAGTCCTTGTACATTTTGGGAGGATTAGACTGCGAATAATGGTATATACATACCATTATTATTTTATTGAATTTTGTTATATTTATCATTATTTTATTAAGGTTATTATTATATATTATTATCATTATTATTGATTATGCTATATTTGTTATATCAAGGTGTAATATATATATACATATACAATTACTTTTCCTACTTTATTTACCATAAGTAAAGCTGGTAGATGTGCCAAATATGGCTTTGATAGATCAAATGAGGAGGATAATGTACTTGGTATACTGTATTTTTGTAAGTTATAGGCGAAACCTAATTATTTTAATTAAGATCCTGAGGTTTTTGGCAAGCACTCCTTTGTTTGGGCCAATCCAAAACTAAAGCCCTCCTCAAATAAACGCAACCCAATCAACAACCATACGCTTCCTTTCCTCTCCTTGAGTGTGTATATATAGATAAGAGTGTAAGCTTCGTAGGCCCAAGCCCATAATCCCTATATTGGCTGAGCAAATAACCCAAGCCCTTATATACAAAACCTAACACCTCCTATATAATAACTCTTCCACCCTCCTATCAGCAGTAGCCGTAAACTGCGCCAACCTAAATTCCACCTCCTTCATCTTCTTCTTCAAACCCACACCACCCTAACCGGCGACGCCCCGACCATCACCCACCAGCCTCGCCAAGACATTCTTGTGAACACGCCGATGTCCGTCCTACTCTCTAGAGGAACGACGGGATCGCCTCATTGCCGGACGAACTCCGACGCCGTCGAGTTCGATCGAAACCTCAAGGAGAACGGCGTCGACCTTCCCGACTACTGCGTCAAGTCCTTCCTCACCATCATCCATCCGCCTCCTTCTACGTGGATGTCGAGAGGCCAGTATGGGACGCCGGGACCTCCACGTGAGTTCTTCGGCGAGCGCTACGTCCTGTCGACCCTCGTGAACCACCGGCAGCGGCGCCTAGGCTCGGCGAGCCGCCGCACGACCATCCCGTCTTTCCGATCGGTCTGTGCCACACCAGGCTAGCGTTGCCGATCTCACCCACCTCGTCGACATCTTCGGTGTCACCCTCAGCCTCGAACACCTGCGCCTTGCCCCTCCCGGTGCGCCGACGCCGGAACTAGCCGCATGCCGACGCCAACCCCCGGACCATCCACGAGCCCTCGCCGCCACGACAGTGAGTCGTCGTCCCCGGTATGCCCTCTCCAGTTCTTCCCTCGTGTGGTAGTAAGCAATAGCAAACTCATGTTGTGGCACTGTGTACATTTGTTTAGTAATGTTATAATATACTAGGCATAGTATTATATACATATATGTACTGTACATTAATTACTAATATTATTATCTTATTACATCAGTATATTAATTTAGTGGATATAGTCATTAGTACTGCTATGTTACCATTAGTTTTATTAAAATTTATTATTTTAATATATATATAAAAAAATAGTTTCTAGGTATATAAAAAATGGTTTGGGCATTTGTAATGAATTATGTTATATTTACTTTGGGGTTTTATTTGAAGGTTTAAATATTTTCTTCAAATTGGTTCATATATATATAAATTATTTTATAATTGGTTGCAAAATTTTAGGTTTTAAAAGGGTTTAAATAGTTTAATATATGGGCTTAGATTTGTTGTAAATAATCTCAGGCAATATATATGCATGTACAATATTTGGGTTTTATATAGATGATATTTTAAACAAGTTTATACATAACTGTAAAAATATCTAAAAAGTTATAAATACTTTTATAAATAAATTATATATTTTCTCGTTAAGAAATTCCTTCTTCTAGATCAAAGTCCCTTCTAGTTTAGGTAGTCCTTGGTCATGACTAATTAAGTCATAACTTTCCTTTGTGAATTTGGATTTATTCATGACGTAGTTGGCTAATAGACTAAACGGGACATGTCAGATCACCACACCACCCCAGGCTAACTGGACTATGCTGGACCCAACATGATGGTTTGTTTTACCAGCTAAGGACCTCAGGCAAGTGCACTTTCTGATTGCTTTTCGATTCATAGTAGTCTTTTCATTTCATGTCTATACATATATCTTGCTGCTTGTTGACACGCTCGTCACACGGAGTAGTCGGGAGGGAAAATATCTTAGTATACATGTGGACTACCCAGAAATATCCCATGAGTCTATTCTTGAACGATAGCTGCTGCACACGACACGTGCAGTATGCCGGATTTTACCCCCTAGCCGTCCACATGGCGAAAGGATATTTCACACCACTTAGATAGATGTCTTTTATTAGCTTTTCCTTGTTTATTTCTCTATCGTGCTATGACATCACTTTATCTTACAGTTTTCATTTCTCATATGCTATTTTCATGTCTTGATAATTCTATTGTGTTTTGCACTGCCGTTGGTTTGTGTACTTGTTCCAATCCTGACTGGATAACCAACATTTTTCAGGTTTAGCCACGATCACTCTTAGCACTGGGAGAACTTGGGTATGCTGAAGACAACCTAGAAATAGATAGCCATTGTATCATTTCATTAATTGTAAAACTTTGTATTTTTCCTTTAAAAATAAATGTTGTAACTGTTGTAATAAATTTAGAAATGTGAATGAGCAGCAATGTGATATTTGAGCATTTATTTCTTGCGGGCTTGACAGTGTTCTACCGCCGACTCTGCGGCGTAGGCTGGCTTGGACACGTCTCGTATCCGAAAACCGGGTGCGGGTCGTGACACGACCAGACATTATGTTTAGTGTTTGCTTATGTGCACGTTTTTAAGCTAATACTAAGGAATCACATCTATGCGCAGTTAAGCGTATCTTCCGATACCTTAAAGGCACTTCTTCTGTCGGCTTATGGTATCCCAAAACCACGTCATTTGACCTAACCGGTTATTCTGATGCTGATTTTGCTGGATGCAAAGTAGATAGAAAAAACACTAAAGGCACATGTCATTTCCTAGGAAAAGCACTAGTCTCTTGGTTGAGTAAGAAGCAAAATTGTGTTGCATTATCAACAACCGAGGCTGAGCATATCGCCGCAGGACATTGTTGTGCACAAATTTTGTGGATGAAGCAAACTTTAGAAGACTATGGATTATATTTTACACACATACCCATTTTCTGTGACAATACTAGTTCTATTAATTTGACTAAGAATCCAGTATGTTACTAAACATATCGAGATTAGACATCACTTTCTTAGAGATCATCAATAAAATGGAGATATAAACCTTGTATACATAGACACACAAAATCAATTAGCTGACACACTCACAAAACCTCTAGCAAAAGATCGTTTCAATTATTTACGTCGAGAATTAGAAATTTTAGATGTCAATAATATTAATTAATTCTGTTTTATTAATTAATATTCGATACTCAATAACTATTTTTGAGACAAGCCTAAAAAGAGTCTGTCTGTCCCTACGACTACGGTCGAAGCGAAGCGGTACTTAAGAGTTCCGTGGTGAACCTCCGTTAGCTGGGACAGTACTCCTACAGCTAATCTGAGACAGATGCTGAGTAAAGAATATTAATTTATAAAATAATATTTATTATATTATTTTGAAATTTAAAATTACTGAACTCTGAATTAAATATTTGAAATAAATTGATGAAAAAGACGGGGCCCCACAATTTTTTTAATATACATATATAGCCAGGCAACCCTTGGCAAATTCGGCCCGAGTTCGGTCTAAATTCGCCCAGAGTTCGGCTGGGTATATATATGTACCAGTCAGAACCCGAGGCCCCCTCTTCTTCATTCTTCCAAACCTCATCAAAACAGCAGCAGCCGTGCCCTGAAACCCCTAGCTCTTCTCCACCTTCCATCTTCTAATCCACGTGGGGATCTTTGTCCAAAATTTGGATTCTTGCGGAGAATCTCGTTCTCTCCAGCATACCTGATTCTCGGAAGGTATAATTCCTTCTCTCCTCCACTTTCCAATTATTAGGGTTTCTAGTTTTTAGGATAGAATGCCTAAGGGATTCAATCCTTTCAAGAGGAAGAAGACACACGCCAGTGAAGAGGCATCGTCTTCTGATCCGTATACGGATTCTCTCTTTTCTTCGGTCCAATTGGATGACGGTGCATCGGACGAGTTTTATTTCAAACCTTTCGACCAAGCCCTACTTTGGTATGCCGATTTCATTATGCGTACTAATTATACCGGATCTTCGATCAAATGGACTGCCTTTTTCGATCACCGTCCTTACTTTGAGGCATTTTGTTACAATACTTTGCTACTTTACAATTCCCTATAGCTACTAATACCATTAGACTATTTTACTGTAATTTTGTATTAGACACTTTTACCGCAAGAATACGTGTCGGAGGGATAGATATCGAGTTTAATGATGAAATGCTAGCAGAAATCCTTGGTATTCCAAACAAAGGTGCCCCGTTCGATGACATCACTGATTTTGATTTCCCCGATGGTACGATTCTCGTTAGTTTCAAGAATGAGCTTTGTGCGCTCGCACATGCTTGTCCTGGAAAGTTTAAGGCCAATAACTTGAACTTGTTTAACTATGAATTACATCGCATCATCTATTCCACTCTACATCCAAAATCCACTTCAAAAGATGATGTCACTACACTTGAGCTTTCTGCTTTATATCACATTCTTAAGGGGATTCTTTTCTTTGCTCCTAAGACTATCATTCAGATGATGGGTAGATGTTACAGAAGAGACCGCAACATCTCTTATGCGATGATCATCCCACGTATCTTTTAGATATTCGATATTGACTTATCTACTTGTGCTCTGGCCCCTGAGCCCAAGTTTCTCAAACTCTCTCGTCGCAGCATTGCCACTGTTCCTTCACCTACTACACCTGATCTTCCTGCATCTACTCCCACAGCACCTAGTCCTTCTCAGTCTTATCCGATGACCTTTGAGGGTATTCATCAACATCTATCAGATCTGCAGTTATTTTATGTTGATACTTCCAGGGAACATGAGTTACGTGATGTGACTCGGTTCCAGGCTATTGCCAACTCCTTCGCCGATCTGAGATTTGCACAGACGGGTCACTCTGCTAGCTCTCTACCTCGAGACCCTTCTGTTTCTGGCTACCGTATCGATGATGAGGCGGTCCACTGTCTGTTCCAGCTAGGGAATACTTACGATTGGTATCGTACTTCTGGTGCCACTCCTCATACTTTTGGAGCTGGTCCATCTGGATATGCTGGCGCTGCAGCCGATGATGATGAGGATGAGGATGATGATTTCTGAGATGTTATTGTTTGAGACTGTCTATTTTGTCTTATTTTTACTTGGAAATGCTCCGACATTCCAAGAATTATCAGTACTCTTTATTTTAGTTATGATTTGTGACTTACATAGACATATGTTCTTATGCCTCAGTTTGGCATTTGACTCATATTAGTTTATTATTTAGCAGTTTATTTGTTTCAGCTTTATTCTAGCATTATCTTTCTTTATGTTTCCATATAAACTGTCTGTGACAAATACCATGCCCGTGTTGTTTATACCATATCTGTTTATCTTATTTTGTCTATAATGTTTATACCATGCCTGTGTAGAAATAATGTTAGAAATAATATCTTTATTTATTTTTTTGTGTGTTTCTTCACTGCTTGTTACTTATGTAATTATTGCGGGAGAGCTTTCTTTTTTGCAATTATTTTGCTAAGTGGCAACGGGAGAGAAATAAGATCTAACATCTTTCTGAATACAGATTATGAATAATTTTATTTTTTCTCTGTAATCGACGGTATATATTTTTTTGAATTGATCCAAACCAAGATGTTATATCGGCAAGGTTTGTAAATTATCAAAATAGGGGATATTGTTGGCCCATTGGTCATGGTCAAACCTAATTTTAATAATTGATCAAACTCTGTCTCGATATAAATCCAAGTCAATTCAGATATTTACCTACGACGTTTTGGACACTGCTCAACGATGGATATCTACTCTGTTCAAGATCGAAGTTGTTTGCCACTCAGAATGTATTTCCTTCAAAGCAATGTAATTTTTTATTTTATTGAATATAGGAATACATTGTACACCAAGTCGTACTGGCAAATAGGCTATCCTAAAATCGTTTTTGAAAACTGACCTATCTTTTTAAAATGACCTATGTTTTTGAAAATATCTATTTTACAAAAAGCTTCTGAAGGACTTTTCAAAAAGCCAAAATTATTTTTCTCAAAATCAACTGACCAAACCCTGACAGAACTCGGCCAGAGTTCGGCTAGAGTTCAGCCGAGTTGAACGTTATGTTTACGTTTGATTTTGAACTTGGTCTCCCTTCAGTTGCGATTTGTTACAAAGAGTTCTATCCAAATTCTGCCCGAATTCTGTCAGGGTTCTGCCTTTGGAAAAACTATAAATAGAGAAGGATTTCGATCATTTCAAATCACAAATTCACTTTCAATCTCTTCTCTTCTAAAGCTTACATTTCTTCCAAAGAGTTCTAAAAAGCTTCCATTTTCAAATCCTAAGCTTGTTACAATCCTCTAGTCGATTTGCCAGTACGGTGCGGTCTAGAAGTTTCAGAGTGATTGTAATCAGATGCTTGATTGAAGATACAACTCTTCACAATTGAAGTTGGTCGAGTTCTTCGTATTAAAGCTCGCGTCTGTAGAAGTTGCAAGGACTTCGTATGAAAACTTGCAAAATTTTCCAATAGTGGATTCAACTGGAAGCTAGAGTTCTTCCGACTGGACTAGTCCTCATAAGAGGGAAACCAGTATAAATCTTGGTGTTTGCGTTTGCCTTCTGATCACCTTTTTATTACTGTCATTTATTTTATGATTCTTATTATATCTGTGATCTAACTGCTAACGAGTTTTTTAATTATCAATATTACGTTGCCTACTCTATTCACCCCCCTCTAGAGTATTCTGCTTTACGATTTCATTCCTACATATTGGGCCAAAAGATTTGAGTCAAGGTTGGATCTCTAACTGCAATCGAAAAGTACATCGATGTTATGGTAAGGGTTATCGCTAGTCCCTTTTGACCTGAAAGTCATATCATAAAAATAGAGTACAAGAAGATGTGTTTGATTGGGACATGATATGTCTACTTGAAGGTGGACTCGTCTAGGTCTTGCATATGAAATTGTTGGAAGGTAGCAGCTAGTATTACACTCCGAATATCAAAGTCACGGTAAGGGACATCAGAAGATCTAAAAAGAAAGTGGGAGTTCACGAGTCACTATTTTATCATCCTATTGGGAACCAATTTACTTTATTCAATCATAACCTTAGTGAATCCCGAAATGTGGAAGGCTTGCAATCTATTCATTCTAGAAGCTAAGACATGGTTTTAGGATTAATGAGGTTAGAAAGAATTTTAAAGTCATGATATTGTACCTCGACTCTTGATAATAAAGAATAAGATACGACGTAACGTGATGCGGTAGATATGAATCAAGTTCAAGGATCGTTCCTCAATTCTAATAAATGGGAAATGAGTGCGTACAATGATACATAATTCGATAAAATATCATAAACCACTACTCCGTAGTATACGAGAGTTATCGATGGGGGTAACGAACTCTAAGGCACGTCCTATGAAAGATCTCTGCTGGTTAAATCGTAAAATTCTATTTGTGTTAAGCCAGTCAGACTATAGTCATAAGATTACTGATGGTGTTGCACATAATGCTCATGCATTGTTGCTGTTGATAATTAGTGAATCAATATGACATGGTATTATGCTACGGTATTGGCTAAGCTAGTGATTGTGATGTTCCAATGCTGAGTCAGGTCTTAATAACAAAATCTACATCACTAGAATAATACATGTTGGACTCAAATCTCGGGATGGATGTCTACCATAGTCATGGTAATGCTGTTCCTTACTTTTCTCTATTCCTCTTATGTCTAAATTGTTGACTTGGTCGAGTAAGGGTTGGGTTAAGGCATAAGGGTTGCTTGTTAAAGCAAGAATCAAGAAAAATAATTGGAGACTCCTAATAGTTTGTTCCACGAGAATAGATAGTCTGATAGGTTGGTGTTTTAACCAAGGTACAGTTCTAATCATTCTCAAGTTCAAATGACTAGAAGATCCCGATAGCAGTTTCAGGGTCGAGGGGAGGACAATTAACTCAAGGCAAGGTTGTAGTCATAGGGCTTGGCGGATGGTTGTTACACTTGTGTATATATAACCTTTCATGGCCATAGGTGGTATGGTGAACCAAGGGAAATATTTTGTATCTCTTTCCTCAAACACGAGCATTTGTTTTTCGCTGTAAGTAACGACAAAAACAATTAGGACTTTAAGGGAGAGGGAATAAAATGTGAATGTAGGTTTCCAAGGGTGATTAAGTAATTTAGAGAGAGTCATCAAGGTAGTACAGATGAGATCCTCAAGACTTCTATATATTACTCCATGTGGGATCTTCATATGAAGAGCGAACCAAGTGCACCAAGGTTGATCAGACCATAATACACTGGTTCTGATTAGACAATATTTTAGTGGGTGTCCCCACTATACATATGTCCTGAACAAGCTCGATAATGAATAAGCTTACAAAACTAGGCTATAAATAACGACCTCATTCATGATAGTGCAAAGTATAAGTACGGGAGATAATAATGAAAATAGTAATTGTAGGTCCTAAAAAATCAAGTTACACCCATCAAAGAAGTCATGAAAATCAAATTATACATCCTTCAATTGAACTGCGCAGGAGACAGATTGCGCATCATCTCGATTGTGCAGGCTAAACTGCGCACTCATCCAATTGCACAAGCTAACGTGGCAGTGTCATTATTATCTGACAGAATCAGATCTTCTGACAGCTGATAGCACGGAGAACGAGGAAACTGTTCGTTTATTGTGCAGTGCAGCGCTCGAGGATAGCTGTACATGCAGCGCAATCTGCCATACTTTCTGCCGCGCAATCCATCTCAGCGCAATCTGAAGCCAGCGCAATTCAGGTTGCGCACTCCATCAATACAACTGACAAAGTACACGTGGCCTTCATACCATCAATTACTCACTACGTGGCAACCGTCTTTATACGATCATGCGCAATTCAATCAAATGATGCCATGTGTCCAAGACAGTTGGCTTACGATCAAACAACTGCCTGTGCATTCTGATGCTGCGTAATCCAGTGCATGTGCAATCCAGCTTGCGCCATTCAGAATAACTAAAAGTTAGTTATTTCCAGAACTCTATAAATAGAGTTTCAAGTGTTCATTATGAGGATCAGAAATAAAAGTTCAGAAATATCAGAGAGTTCAGGAGTTCTTGTCCAAGTGCTGCTGTATTCTTCCGAGGCTATCGCCTTCAACTTCAGAGGCTATCGTCTTCAAAGTTCACATCGTCCAAGGGATAAAGCAATCGTCATTTAGATTGGATTCCTATAGTTGTACTTTCCTAAAATTCTTGTAATCTTCTTACAAAATTTATGAAATAAAGATCATATTTTTGTTTTTGCAAACAAAATGGCGACTCTGCTGGGGACGACTTTCTCCTCCGATGAGGAAGTGACAACTCAATGTGACGTTGCGTCTATCGGAAAGATGCAGAAGACGCTGGTTGTGAAGGTCAACCAGACAGCCTATGAAGCCATGATCAACTCTAGGACCACTCCTCGTACTGCAGCAACTTCTGCCACGGGCAAAGTGCCCCCACTGTGGGCCCCCCAGACTGCTGTGCAGTCTGTTCATTCTGCCACCAAGACTGCTACGCAGTCTAAGGTCTCTGCTGCCAAAACTGTTGCACAGTCTAAAGTCTCTGCTGTTGCACAATCTGCCTCTACTACTCATGCGCAGTATGCTATTGCCGCTACACAAACAACTTCCTACGCTGCCTTGTCAAAGTGCAAGACTCCTATTCCTCTGGCGCAGTTGGCTGCCACTTTGTCTGCACAATCTACCATTCCAGCAACCAGAGTGCAACCCAGACACTCTGGCAACAAGACTCCTGCTGCACAAACCACTGTGACTGAGGCCAGAAGAGCTTCTGCCAGAGTTACTCATGCGCAAGTTGCGAGTGCGCCATCAACCCATGCACAAACTGTGCCAGCGCAATCTAAGAGTGACAGCCCTTTGGCTAATCTCTCATCTTCTCATAGCAAAGGGAAAAGCTCTGTTCCTCCTCTCAAGCACTCTGTTGCTTCTGCGCAATCCACTGGGGGTAGTCTTTTGGCTATTCCTCCTCCTTTCCAGAACAAAAGAAAAGGCCCGTTGGTCTTTTTCAAACTTCCTCGTCCCATGACTTGGAAGACAACAGAGGGAAACGCTCTTTAGCTAACCCTTCTTCATAAAACAAAGGAAAAGGCTCTTTGGTCTTTTCTCAGTCTTCTTCGGTTTTTACCGTAGAAGATCAATCTGAACGTGCCTCGGCACCAGTCAGTACAAAAACTCTTTCAAATAAGGGTTCTTCGTCTCTCCATGTCAAGAGAACTTGTACTGATCAAAGTTGTATTCTGCCCACTCCAATAGCAGAATTCTAAGATCTCCCAACTCTCAAAATATCCCGATCAAAATAGGGAAAATTGCTGGTGTCTCAGACAGAAAACCCTGGAGGTGAATTTGCTGATCTAAGAACTTATCTCAATAGGCCAACTTCGGCAAAACGCAAACAGCCAATGCCGAAGGCCAAACATCATCAAAGGCAAGCCTCCAGGATCAAAAATCCCAACACCTATGCCAATGAAGTGAGCACTTCCCTGTACACTCAAGGAACAAAACATCTGAAGAACCGGAACAATGTTCCAAATATTATCAAAGAACAGATCCCTCAAACTTCTTCTCGTCCTGTCGTTGTTCATGATCTCCGAGAGCATCTCAGGCAAAAGTGAGACAATATCTCGACACTTCCAGTTCCATCATCTGATCATCATTGTAATCACAAAGTCATCATCCAATGTTGTTGCCAGACAATAAAACGATCTGTATTCGATCGTTTGACTTTTGTAAACTCTGAACCTATGTCAGAAGATGAAGACGAAGTGTTGTACGCTTCTGTCAACATGACTTTCCGAGATACTGGGGTAGAAAGTGCTCCAAGCACGGCAGACCCCGTCGTCCCAATCAGCGGTATATAGATTTACTCCAAGAATCTTCTGACGGAGTATTTCGACATACCCGATCCCGAAGCCGAGATACAATCGATCAAATGAATCTTCTTCAAAATCCTTCTGGTCATTTCCCTCATTCTCATTCAGGAGATGATACTTTCTCTGACTATGATGCATACAGCAAAAGCTCTGAACAAACAGTGTCTTCTACTGTACCAAGAGAAGTGACAGATTATGTTGTCAACGAAGATCCGGATGCTTCCACTTCTGCAAATCAAGAACAGCGAATAGCTGCACTAGAAGACAAGCTGAAGACCATGGCTGAAATGGTCGCCAGTATGCATTATATCATTGTGGCCCAACATACAGTACCGCCGACTGTACCTGCTGTAAGTCCTGAGATCATAGCATCGTCTGTACCTGTCAATGCAGGGCTGGGGGTAGTATCTCCTCAAATGCCTCTTGTACAAGTTCAACCTACACCCAGTCAGTCAGGTACTGGGGGTGGTGCTTACCATGTTGTTCCTCCTCCTAACACTCAGATTTTGCCAGCTCCTTCTTCTTCATCAGAAGATGCTAATGATGCTGTCAAACTCTTGCGAACTCAGTTCGAGTCATTCAAAGAGAAAGACAATTTGCAGAGGTTGGGGATCAAGCAACCTTATCCAGTTGAATGGAAGGAAGTCCCATTTCCTCATAAATATAAAATCCTAACAATCTCGCTGTTTGATGGCAGAACTCTCCCTGTCAGTTCATTAACCATTTTGAGGTTATGATTGTCCAACTCCAACCAAATGATGCTCTTTTTACCAGAGTATTCATCGGTTGTTTAGCTGGCGTAGCATACGATTGGTACAGAAGCTTGCCCGATGGTTGTATCACCTCTTTTTCTGGCCTAAAACAAATCTTTTTGGAACAATTTTATGAGGGAATCAATGATATGACTATGTCAGCACTTAACAAAATCAAAAAAAGACATAATGAAACTGCTGAATATTTCATTGAAAGGTTCCGCCGAGAAGCTTTAAAGATGCCTCCTGGGACTCCGGTCGCTGTCACCATAGACACCGGCAAGGCAAATCTTTTGGCTATCATCAGTATGTGGACTGGGTCAACTTATTTCTAAGACTGGCCATCCTTCATTGTCAACGCTAAAGCAGCTGAAGTTAGTGCTGACAAATTCAAGCAGCTAGGGGTACAAATGTCTAACCCCGACCGGGATGAACACCAGACATCGAGTAGCGGTAATCGCCAGAACAACTGCAAGAATAAAGAGACTTTGAACATCAACTTGAAGAGCAAAGAGTCTCTGGCTGTTAACGTAGCTCCACCTACGTCTACTTCTACTCCTTCTGCACATCCACCAAGGGAACCTCGTCCGAAAGTAGAGTATTCCTTCGACGAAAATGATACTGCAAGCATCTTTGATTGCTTAATCAAAAGCAATAAAATCTTACTCCCAGACCCAAAGAAACCTGATGAAGTCGGTAAGACTGATCATCCCAAATATTGTGTCTATCACACGTTCATTGGGCATCCTACTCGAGCATGTTACGTGCTCAAAGGCAAGATTTAGGAGCTGGTCAACGCTGGTGTCATCACTTTGCAGCAAGACGAGAAGACTGTTATCACGAACATGGTCTCAGTTCAGTTTGGTGACTTTCCTCCGCAAATGATACTGCACGGTGTCATTCCTATCCCCAAGCTACTCTTGATATCGAGAATCTCCCTCCTCCACGAAGTGAAGGTCTCGTCCCGTTATCTCTTGATAATGGAGAAATTATCTGGATTCATCCTGATCTCGCTTCTGAGTTCAAAGTTTCCTCTTCCTCCAAGAAGAAAGGTCGCTCCAAGGACAAGACAAAGATTTGCAATATTGTGTCTTTTGACCCATAATTGAAGAAGAAATCCTGCTAGGCACCAGGTCAGGAAAGGCTTACTTACGGAAAGTTCCTGAAAATCAAGAAAACCCTGTTTCCTCTTCTGAATCCGTTCCTGTGCAACCTGCTTCTACTGAATACATCCCTTCCGCATCCTCACCGGTTGTAGTACCCATTCCTCCTAAGCCGGTGGTAGCTGACAAAGGCAAATAACAAGTCCGTTTCGACATACCCTTGAAGAAGTCATCTCCTACAGGACTTGAAAAGCCTTACAATTTTGATATCTTGGCTCAACTAGCCAATACACCAGCCAGGTTGTCTATCTTTGAGCTCTTGCGCCTCTCCAAAGAGACTCGAGAAACTCTGAGTGAGGCTCTCATGCAAGCTGAAACTTGTCTAACCTTTCTGATGAAGCCGAAGGCAGAGCCAGTCTCTTGTCTCCATTGACATAGTGTGTTAGAATTAATTCCAAACATTACCTTCACACAAGATGACATGCTAATGGAAGATAATAGGCATGACCGTCCTTTATACTATACAGGATACGTCGATTCGATGAAAGTCGATCGTATTCTGATAGATCCAGGGTCTGCTCTCAGCATCATGCCAAAGACAATGTTGGATGCACTAAAAATCCCTGTGCATAGTCTTTCTAGCACAATTACTACCATTTTGGGGTCCAACCAAAGGAGAAGTGAACCTCTGGGCAAGATTCGCCTAAAATTCCAAATAGGCAATCTTCGCACAAAGGTGACCTTTTACATTATAGACAACCAGGGTTGTTCTTATAATGCTTTGTTGGGAAGACCATTCTTGCATGAGCACAACATTGTTCCATCAACTCTCCATCAATGTTTCAAGTATGTTGATGATAATAGAGAAGTCCAGAAGGAGGTTGCAGATCTATATCCATTCAAAGGTGTTGAAGCATACTGCAACGATGCTCGTATGTATAAGGATGAATTCATGAAGGTTGTATTGGCTTTAGACACTGAAGAAGAACAAGAAGCAATGCCCAAAGACACCCACATCATACCTGTCAAAGGGCGAGTTTCTCATCCTCAATCTTCTAAACCACTGGCTATTCACTTCCCTGTCCAGAAGTAATCAATTGATGATGATCAAGATCAAAGGGAGCTCACCTCTTCTGAGCCGCTTGTTATCGACTTACGTCGTAACAAGGATAAAAAGCAGTTCACTTCTTCTGAGCCACTTGTTATTGATTTATCTCATAACAAGGATAAAAGGGAGCTCACCCCCTCTGAGCCACTTGTTATTGACCTTCGTCGTAACAAGACTCCTCCACGTTCTTCTTCTCCCCCTCTTGTAATCAATCTGACCAAGCCTGCTAAGGCTAATGGTCCTGTTGTAAATACGAACGTACAAATCAATAAAAAAGAATCTACTTTCTAGTATACTGATGTCATTTATCATGCTAAATGTTATTTGGATATGTTAGATAGCTTCCAGTTATTTACAATAGGAGTTGTACAATCTCTTCAAACAGAAGTCTCACTTGAGAATCCAAATGAATCATATCGTATTGTTCCCGCTCGTAAGAAAGGCGAGAGTCTAATATTTTTTAGTAAAAGACAGGAACAACAATTCAGCTATACGGATGATAGCAAAAGTAATGATACGGGACATCTCCAACTCCGTCGTTACAGTCAACAACCAAAAGTCATCATTCGAAAGATGGGTTATGACTTCAAGAATGGCCTCAACTATGGTAAGGGTAGACGAACTCCTATCCGTATGACTGTCCCGAAAGAAAAGTCGGATATGTATTACAGCAGGACCAAAAGAGGTCTCGGATATAATTCACCTCCAGTATTATCCCCAGTAGTTTCCGAATCTGACGATGAAGAGCGCTCAAACTCTTCTGATTCCAGATTATGGGATTCTGACACCAGCATCGGTCAAGTTCATCGATTGACTATATCTTCTAACATAGTCTCCGTCGAACTTCCGGAAGGATACGACCAGGACATTGAAGAAAGTCCCGAAACAGATCCTTGGGCTCAACGAATGGATACCCAATGGAAACTCCGATTCGAACAAAGAGAACCTCCTACTGAAGATCAATTAGTTCAAATTGATGTAGGAGAAAGCGGGTCACCTCGTCCGATATTCATCAGCAAGAACCTTCCAGAGACAGATAAGCAAGAATTAATTCTTCTTATTAAAGAATGCATTGACGTCTTTGCTTGGAGTTACGAAGATATGCCAGGTCTAGATCCCAAAGTTGCTACTCACAAACTGAATATTTTTCCTAATGCAAAACCTGTCAAACAACAACAGCGACGTTTCAAGCCAGAAATGATGGACGCAATCGACGATGAAGTCAAGAAGCTTATCGCTTGTGGATTTATTCGAGAAGAACAACATCCTGATTGGGTAGCCAACGTTGTTCCAGTTCTAAACAAAACTGGCAATGTTCGAGTCTGTGTCGACTTTCGGGATCTTAATGAAGCCTGTCCAAAAGATGAATTTCCTCTTCCTATCACGGACGTCATGATTGACAATACTTGTCGGTTCGAGCGGATATCCTTCATGGATGGATCTCCGGATACAATCAGATTCGGATGAATCCCGAAGATGAAAAGCATACTTCTTTCCGCACTCCTTGTGGAGTTTATTGCTATACAGTAATACCGTTTGGTCTCAAGAACACTGGTGCAACTTACCAACAAGCTATGAGTACCATCTTTCGAGATCATTTGCGCAAGACAGTCGAATGCTATGTTGACGATATCGCCGTCAAAAGTCGTCTAAAGGAAGATCATATCCAAGATTTAAGAAAAATCTTCAATCTCATGCGCCAACATCAACTCAAAATAAATCCCACCAAGTCATTCTTGGGTGTCTCTAGTGGTAAGTTTCTCAGCTTCGTCATTACCTCTAAAGGTATACACGTGGATCCCGAGAAGATCAAAGCCATTCAAGAGATGCGTCCTCCATACAACCTAAAAGAGCTACGAGGATTCCAAGGTCGTCTTGCGTATATCAGGAGATTTATTTTGAATTTGTCTGGATGCTGCAGACCATTCACTCATCTAATGAAGAAGGGTGTATCTTTCATTTGGACAGAAGAATGTCAAAGAGCATTCGAAGACATAAAGCGATATCTCATGAACCTACCAGTCTTAGTGCCACCGATCTCAGGCATACAATTCTTAATGTATGTCCATGCTATGGACCATTCATTGGGTGCTTTACTTGCCCAAAAGAACAAAGAAGGTCATGAACAGGCCATCTATTATCTCAGTCGTACTATGATTGGTGCTGAACACTGTTATAGTCCGGTCGAAAAAAAATGCCAAGCTCTTATGTTCGCTGTTCAAAAGACAAGGCATTACATCATTGGACAAACTATTCATGTTATATCCTGGATTAATTCTCTTCGGGTACTCATGAAGAAGCCCTGCACACTCAATTCTCGGCTGGCTACATGGGCCATTCTTCTAGCCCAATATGACATGGTCTATGTACCTCAAAAGTCTGTTAAAGGTCAAGCACTGGCAAATTTCTTAGCAGCTCATCCTATTCCAGAGACATCCAAACTCTATGATGAAATTCCAGATGAGATATTAGAATCAAATATAATCTCTGAAGAATTTCCTACTTGGCGTCTATTCTTCGATGGTGCATCCAGGATTGGACCCAATGGTGCCATTGTCGCAAGAGTTGGAGTTGTTCTTGTTTCTCCAGACGGGTCAACTATTTAAAGAGCTCATTCCCTAGATGAATCTTGCTCTAACAACGTGGCAGAATACAATGCTCTGCTCATTGGCCTTCAATTAGCTAAACAACTAGATGTCGAATATCTCGAAGTCTACGGCGTGTAACGCCCTACTCCCAAAATACGTAGGACTAAGAACGTAGACATGCCAGCCATATAATAAATATACGTAAGCTGTAAAATGCAGTAGATCCATAACTAATCTCATCCACACAGAATAAATGAATAAAAGATATCATATAATGAGAATGAATTTGTCTTGATATAATATGTTGGGCGGAGACAAATCCACTACCAATAAAATAAGGAAAAGTACATAAGAAAAGAAATAAATTTGGCACGCAAAGCGAAGACAATCCAAGTGCAATCATCCTCGAAAAAATAGCGATGATCACGCTAGAGCTAGAACACCTGCGAAAGACAATAGCACACACCTGGAGAGATAACCAGGTCCTCAGAGGGACGTAACACGACACATAATATCATGCCATATAAACTGAATAAATATTGCTCAAATAAATAAGTAAATCGAATTATAACATGTTCCAATATGCACCTACTGAACGAGCGTACCATCCCCCCAACCAAACAAGGACAGGAGATGGTAAACTAATTCACAGTGACGTACCTTTCCATGCTATAAATCCAATATGGTATTCGTACCCCAACAAGGTTCAATACCTTCTCATCGAAGTAGTAAGTCACACCTACAACCAAATAAGGACAAGATGTGACGAACTAATCCGCGACAAGTTATTGTTCCAAGCCACGGTCAGATACAAGTACACAAACCAAAAGTACTCGTACCTAACGGATAAGGTACATATCTATTCTAAGTGAAATATAGTTAAGAACAATCCTTCCTGCACATGGGCCCTGGTTAAATAGGATCGACATAGTCCCCCTTGGGCACCAGCGGCTCCATCAGTAAGAGCATGACGTTCCGCAGAATCGTCAGTGGCCGTCAGTAATCATGGGTCATCAATCCCGTATCTCCAGCGGAGAGTCCGGGTCACAAGGGAAGTGCATCGAAGCCCATACGCTAAGGAATTGTCCTCCCCGTCCAATGCCTACTGTGTTGTATCCACAACACAAACCATTATAATCGCTAAGTCAAACTAGCATGCAACCTCTATTAGCGGTTATTCCTATCGCACGGCTTGTACGTACTGGTGGCCAGCCAATCACGTACTTTCGTGTCTTATATGCGACACACAACTTCGTGTTACAACGTGTCAAGGCCAATGAATGCAACACACAAGGTGGTCCCTTAAATCTAGGTTTAAAGTGTAGAAAATAATACATAGCAAGAAACTGAACAGTAAATTCTAACAGGTTATGCCATGTATCACAATTTATTTTGCATAAAAAAAATAATGAACATGCATGAAATATGAGCTAAATTAATTAAACAGCAAATGGCAAGGTATCTTGCCTGGTTGGACGCCTGGTGTGCCGCGATGATCAAGGTGGCACGATCTGCAACTTTGGTGCAACAACTATGCAAGGTGACGTCTGATGGTGGCACGGACAGTTCTATTAGGTCCGGGATGGTCAGAATAGTTAGGGTAGTCATATGGGAGTACGAAATTGGTGAGGAAACGGGGGTAATAGGGCTGGTCATGGACGGAAGGATAATCAGAGGAATTTAGATAAATAATATATATACCATTTTGGAAAACTTATTTATAGTCCTTGACAACTATATTTTATTTCCCCAAGATATTTATAAGTAATTATATGTAAAACTTGTTTTTAGGCCAAAAATAATAATTTACTTAGTAAAATATTTTATACAATTACTTGAAAATATATATGATAATTTGGAAATTATTTGATCAAAAATATTTTTAGGTTAACTACTTGAAATACTAAGAATCATTTTTAGGCTACAAATACTCTAGGTTTGTAAAATTGAATTGATAGAAAACTATCTCTCATTATTTGAAAATATTTTAGACAATTATCTTGAAAGCCTAGAAAATTATTTAGGGATTAAAACCCCCACCTTTGCCAAAATAAATTTTTTAAATAATAACAAGAATAATAAAAATAATGATAATAACAATAATAATAATAGTAATAATAATAATTATAATAATAATAGTAAAAGAATAATAATAATAATAAAAATGATAACTAATAATAATAAAAGTAACAGCCAATTAATAAATAACAAAAATAAAAATAAAAACTTACTGTAAGTGGTGCTCCTCTTACGAGGAGACCACCCTACACAAAACGAGAATGACAAAGAGGGGAAAATGGGGAGATCGAGCGGAAGAGGGCGGCGGGAGTGGGTGGTCCGGTGCCGGTGGGCGACGATGGCGCAGGACGACGCTTGGTGGCTGTGCACGGAAGGCGAACGGGGCTCCGATGGGGTTTACTGCGGCAGAGGGTGTGGAGGCGCCGGCGGTTCACGGCGAAGGGGAGGACGCCGGCGGCTCGCAGCGATGCCAAGGCGGGGCACGGCGGCGCTGGGCTGTTCGGGGTGTCGGCAACGGCGGGGGTTCTTGGCGTTTGGGTTTGGGAATCGTGGTGGTGGCTGAGATGGGTAGGGGCTCGCCACAGTGGTGGCGGTGGCCAAGCTACATGGTGGAGTGCGGGGGTCTCAACCGTGAGGCACGGAGGCGAGACGGAAGTCGAGATGGCCAGATCTGGCGTCTACGCGGAGCGGCGGGTGGCGCACGCTCGGCGGATCCTGCCGGCGGCCACGGTGGCGAGGACACGGCAGAAATCGACGGCGGAGGTAAGGGAATTTTCTACTCCTCTTGGTTTCTTGGGACGATGATGGTGGTATTGGGATTTTTGGGTGGCCGGGGTTTCGGAGATGACGAGGTGGGGGTTGTTGGTGACGGTGTGGTGATGTCGGGTGGTCGGGAAGAAAGTGGCAGTGATGCCACGGTGGTATTGGTGGTGATGACGACGCAGATGGTGGTGGTCTGGACATGGCGGCAACGGTGGTTGGTCGAGGTGGCGGGATAAAGCCGGTGGTCGGGTTGGGTTTGGATAGGGATAGGTTTAGGGGTTTTGTTGGTGTCGGGGTGTGTCCGACACGGGAAAGATAATGTTATTGTAAATAATGGAATAAGATTGTGGACTGGGAGGGAACACGGACACGATGCACGGATCTTTGGGTTATAGAAATTATGGAAGAATTAATAAAAAATTGGAGGAGTACCTGCCTATTTATAGGATGTGGGAATTCCCAATTGGATAAGAATTAGGATCCCTTAGAACCCAATTTAGATATTTCCTAATTTAATTTAAAAGCAATCAAATCAAAATCCAAATCCAAATCAAAATCTAATTTAAATCAAATTAAATTCTCTTAGTTTAAAATTAAATTTCAATTATTTAACTATTTTAAATAAATCAAAAAATTAAATCAAGATTTAAATGGCCACAATAACTTCCAAATATATTTTTCAAAATACCAATATTAATAATTTCGAAAATAATAAATATTTTTAAATATCTTTTTGAATAATAAAATATTAATATTAATAAATCTCGAAAATTATATTTTTATTAAAACTTGACTAATAAATAATTATGAAATATATGTATGCACGAATAATGCATACATGATTATGCTTTTCCTAGTATACAATAAAATATTATTAATGATTAATAACTGCTAAAAACAAAAGGTCTTTTATAGCAAGAATTAATAATTATATAATTTTGAAAGTGTATAATAAAATAGAAAAAAATGTTTTTATAAAATATGTACGCTCGCACATATTCGTACTCGTCGAGCAAACAAAAATTTTGCATACGACGTAAAATACGACTACGTGACATTCAGTACAAAATTTTTAAATCAGTACCAAAAATTGATATAATAAAAATATAGTAGAAAGGGGTTTTAAGAATTAGTAGGGGGTGAGAGGACACAAGGGGGTATCAATGGGGATCCAATAATGATAATGTTTTCACAAAATCATATCGAAAGAAATTGCGATCTAGGTTGTAGAAAAACAATACGGTATGGTCACGGGTAATGAATGAGGGTCACGATTAAGAGAACAAAATAGATTTGCTTTTAATTAAGCGATTGAAGGGTCTTGATAGGTCGAGTAGTTTAGGATGAATATATAGCAGCATCGAGTGAGAATGGTCATAGCCGATAGGAAGGCTAAAGGAAGTTCTAGTACAACGCTTTCGTCCTCCTAAAATAGGTGAAGGCGAAAGCAATATAGAGTTCGAAGGAGGCGTTATCGAATACGAATACATAATTCAAAGACGATCGAAAAATTTCAAAAGGGTTGCCAAGGAAGTCGCGGATGGGACTCTAGAGGACAAATTTAACTATGTCCCCGTCCACGTAGAATAATAGACAAAAGCGAACCAAAGTGCACTTGGTTGATCAGACCATTATGTACCGGTTCTGATTAGACGATACGTTAGTGGGAGCTCTTTCAATAACATATGTCTTGAACAAGCTTGATGAAAGGATAAGCTTGCAAAAACTAGGCTATCATTAGCATCATTAGTCAAATGGTAAATACATAGGCACGAGAGATTAAGATTAAAAGAAGGCAGAATGATTCTAAGTCATACAGTCGTCCTATAGTCTTCTTGTCCAAGTCCTTGGTTGGCTAGATGGGTTAGGTCTTCTTGATTCTAGGATCAAAGTAAGTTTGCTAATATAGGTTACTAGGTCAAAGGGGTTGCTAGTTCGTAAGGTATTCTACCCAACTTAAAGAATTAAACAAATGTTGTTTTTGGACAACTAACTAGTAGGGTCAATCTCTAGTTAGCACGAAAGGAAGATAAGAATATGGATGGAAGGAAGCAAGCAAGATGCAATTGATGAGTCAAATGGTAGATAAAATCAAGGAAAGAGGTTAAGTATGTGGATGAGATCCTAGACTTCTAATCCTATACGCAGGCTTGCTTGGTACGGTAAAGTAACCAAACAATTTATCTTGACCTGCATGGGCCGCCACAAAAACATGTAACGCTCCAGTCTCAAAATACGTAGGACTAGAAACGTAGACATGCCAGCCGTATAATAAATATACGTAAGCTGTAAAATTCAGTAGATCCATAACTAATCTCATCCACCCAGAATAAATAAATAAAAGATATCATATAGTGAGAATGAATTTGTCTTGATACAATATGTTGGACGGAGACAAATCCACTACCAACAAAATAAGGAAAAGTACATAAGAAAAGAAATAAATTTGGCGCACAAAGCGAAGACAATCCAAGTGCAATAATCTTTGAAGAAATAACGATGATCACGCTAGAGCTAGAACACCTGCGAAAGACAATAGCACACACCTGGGGAGATAAACAGGTCCTCAGAGGGACGTAACAAGACACATAATATCATGCCATATAAACTGAATAAATATTGCTCAAATAAATAAGTAAATCGAATTATAACATGTTCCAATACGTACCTACTGAACGAGTGTACCATCCCCCCAACCAAACAAAGACAGGAGATGGTAAACTAATTCACGGTGACGTACCTTTCCATGCTATGAATCCAATATGGTATCCGGACCCCAACAAGGTTCAATACCTTCTCATCGAAGTAGTAAGTCACACCTACAACCAAACAAGGACAAGATGTGACGAACTAATCCGCGACAAGTTATTGTTCCAAGCCACGGTCTGATACAAGTACACAAACCAAAAGTACTCGTACCTAACGGATAAGGTACCTATCCATTCTAAGTGAAATGTAGTTAAGAACAATCCTTCCTGCATATGGGCCCTGGCTAAATAGGATCGGCATAGTCCCCCTTGGGCACCAGAGGCCCCATCAGTAAGAGCATGACGTTCCGTAGAATCGTCAGTGGCCGTCAGTAATCATGGGTCATCAACCCCGTATCTCCAGCGGAGAGTCCGGTTCACAAGAGAAGTGCATCGAAGCCCATACGCTAAGGAATTGTCCTCCCCGCCCAATAACTACTGTGTTGTATCCACAACACAAACCACTATAATCGCTAAGTCAAACTAGCATGCAACCTCTATTAGCGGTTATTCCTATCGCACGACTTGTACGTACTGGTGGCCAGCCAATCACGTACTTTCGAGTCCTACATACGACACACAACTTCGGGTTACAACGTGTCAAGGCCAATGAATGTAACACACAAGGTTGTCCCTTAAATCTAGGTTTAATGTGTAAAAAATAATACATACCAAGAAACTGAATAGTAAATTCTAACAGGTTATGCCATGTATCACAGTTTATTTTGCATAAAGAAAATAATGAACATGCATGAAATATGAGATAAAATAATTAAACAGCAAATGGCAAGGTGTCTTGCCTGGTAGGATGCCTGGTGTGCCGCGAAGATCAAGGTGGCACAATCTGCAACTTTGGTGCAACAACTATGCAAGGTGATCTCTGATGGTGGCACGAACAGTTCCATTAGGTCCGGGACGGTCAGAATAGTTAGGGTAGTCATATGAGAGTACGAAATTCGTGAGGAAACGGTGGTAATAGGGCTGGTCATGGACGGAAGGATAATCAGAGAAATTTAGATAAATAATATATATACGATTTTGGAAAACTTATTTATAATCCTTGACAACTATATTTTATTTTCCCAAGATATTTATAAGTAGTTATATGTAAAACTCATTTTTAGGCCAAAAAAAATAATTTACTTAGTAAAATATTTTATACAATTACTTGAAAATATATATGATAATTTGGAAATTATTTAATCAAAAATATTTTTAGGTTAACTACTTGAAATACGAAGAATCATTTTTAGGCTACAAATACTCTAGGTTTGTAAAACTGAATTGATAGAAAACTATCCCTCATTATTTAAAAATATTTTAGACAATTATCTTGAAGCCTAGAAAATTATTTAGGGATTAAAACCCCTACCTTTGCCAAAATAAATTTTTTAAATAATAACAAGAATAATAAAAATAATAATAATAAAAATAATAATAATAGTAATAATAATAGTAATAATAATAATAATAATAATAATAGTAAAAGAATAATAATAATAATAATAAAAATGATAACTGATAATAATAAAAGTAACAACCAATTAATAAATAACAAAAATAAATAAAAAATAAATAAAAACTTATTGTAAGTGGTGCTCCTCTTATGAGGAGACCACCCCACACGAAACGAGAATGACAGAGAAGGGAAAAGGGGGAAATCGAGCGGAAGAGGGCGGCGGGAGTGGGTGGTCCGGCGCCGGTGGGCGACGACGGCGCGGGGCGACGCTTGGTGGCTGTGCGCGGGAGGCGAATGGGGTTGCGATGGGGTTTACTGCGGCGGAGGGTGTGGAGGCGCCGGCGGTTCGCGACGAAGGGGAGGACGCCGGCGGCTCGCAGCGATGCCAAGGCGGGGCACGGCGGCGCTGGGCTGTTCGGGTATCGGCAACGGCGAGGGTTCTCGGCGCTTGGGTTTGGGAATCGTGGTGGTGGCTGAGATGGGTAGGGGCTCTCCACAGTGGTGGCGGTGGCCGAGCTCCGTGGTGGCGTGCGGGGGTCTCGACCGTGAGGCACGGAGGTGAGGCGGAAGTCGAGATGGCCAGATCTGGCTTCTACGCGGAGCGGCGGGTGGCGCACGCTCGGCGGATCCTGCCGGCGGCCACGGTGGCGAGGACACGGCAGAAATCGACGACGGAGGTAAAGGAATTTTCTACTCCTCTTGGTTTCTTGGGACGATGATGGTGGTATTGGGATTTTTGGGTGGCCGGGGTTTCGGAGATGACGAGGTGGGGGTTGTTGGTGACGGTGTGGTGATGTCGGGTGGTCGAGAAGATGGTAGCGGTGATGCCACGGTGGTGTTGGTGGTGATGACGACGCAGATGGTGGTGGTCTGGACATGGCGGCAACGGTGGTTGGTCGAGGTGGCGGGATGAACCCGGTGTTCGGGTTGGGTTAGGATAGGGATAGGTTTAGGGGTTTTATTGGTGTCGGGGTGTGTCCGACACGGGAAAGATAATATAATTTAAATAATGGAATAAGATTGTGGACTGGGAGGGAACACGGACACGATGCACGGATCTTTGGGTTTTAGAAATTGTGGAAGATTAAATAAAAAGTTGGAGGAGTACCTGCCTATTTATAGGATGTGGGAATTCTCAATTAGATAAGAATTAGGATCCCTTAGAACCCAATTTAGATATTTCCTAATTTAATTTAAAATCAATCAAATCCAAATCCAAATCCAAATCAAAATCTAATTTAAATCAAATTAAAATCTCTTAGTTTAAAATCAAATTTCAATTATTTAACTATTTTAAATAAATCAAAAAATTAAATCAAGATTTAAATGGCCACAATAACTTCCAAATATATTTTTCAAAATACCAATATTAATAATTTCGAAAATAATAAATATTTTTAAATATCTTTTTGAATAATAAAATATTAATATTAATAAATCTCAAAAATTACATTTTTATTAAAACTAGACTAATAAATAATTACAAAATATATGTATGCACGAATAATGCATACATGATTATGCTTTTTCTAGTACACAATAAAATATTATTTATGATTAATAACTGCTAAAAACAAAAGGTCTTTTATAGCAAGAATTAATAATTATATAATTTTGAAAGTGTATAATAAAATAGAAAAAATATTTTTATAAAATATGTACGCTCGCACATATTCGTACTCGTCGAGAAAACGAAAATTTCGCATACGACGTACAATACGACTACGTGACATTCAGTACAAAATTTTTAAATCAGTACCAAAAATTGATATAATAAAAATATAGTAGAAATTTAGGGGTTTTACACGGCGACTCTAAGCTGGTTGTTAACCAAGTTAGAGGAACTTATGAAGTCCGCCATCAAGATCTATTGCCTTATCATGAAGCAGTAATCAACATGACTACATCATTCAAAGTTTCTTTATTGAATATGTTCGCCGAGCTTGCAATACTGAGGCAGATGCTTTGGCCAATCTTGGTCAGTCTTAGCCATCCCTATCAAAAGACAGCAGGTGGTGGTTGTCTCTAATCGGGAATTGTTTTATATTGAAAACAATCGTAATATTGAGTTCAGTAACTTCACTAAAGCCAATATTATTAATGAAGACTGGAGAGTTCCCTTTATCGACTTCGTAGTTCACGACATACTACCCGAAGATCCCAAGGAGGCTACATGTATTCGTCGACGGTCTCTCTGATTCTATTATAATCAATCTACTAAGACTCTCTATCGGCGAACTTATGACGGTCTTCTTCTGCGCTGTCTCGATGGTGATGAAGCAAAGCAAGTATTGCTCGAAGCCCACGATGGTGTCTGCAGAGCACATCAACCCGGTCCTAAGCTACAGGATCGCATCCAACGCATGGGTTACTATTGGCCTTCTATGGTATCAGATGCCATTGAATATGCATGAAAATATTGAGCTTGTCAAATTCATGGAGATTTCATCCACCAACCATCAGAATTTTTGCATCCCACTGTCGCTTCCTGGCCTTTCGAAGCTTGGGGCGTGGACATTATAGGTCCCATCAATCCTCCTTTTTCTAGAGGATATTGGTTCATATTAGCAATAACCGATTATTTTTCCAAGTGGGCTAAAGCTATACCTTTGGCTGAAGTCAAGACCAACAGCGTCATCAATTTCGTTAAACACCATGTCATTTATCGATTTGGTGTACCTCGAAGGATCATCCATGACAACGGACCACAATTTATTAGTCAAAAGTTCACAAGGTTCTGTGACGATCATCGGATTAATAATGTCGCTTCTACAGCCTACAATCCTGCCGCTAATGGTTTAGCTAAAGTCTTTAACAAGACTATCATTAAACTCCTTAAGAAGTTTGTTTCTACTAACAAACGAAACTGTAGCGAGAATCTTGGCGAATGTCTTTGGGCCTTCCGTACTACTGTCCGCAATCCCACAGTCTGTACACCCTTCTCTTTGGTATACGGCTGTAAAGCAGTTCTACCCCTGGAACTTCAAATTTCGTCCTTAAGGATTGCTATTGCTAATAAGCTCACTACAGAGAACAACGATCTTCCTCGACTTCAAGAACTAGAAGCACTCGATGAAAAGCGGCTATTGGCTCAACAACATATTGAGTTATATCAAGCTCGTATCTCGAAGACTTTCAACCGCAAAGTTAAAGTCAGAGCCTTTCGGCAAGGAGAGCTCGTTCTAACAGTCAGACGTCCTATGACTATGACTCACTCGAGCAAAGGCAAGTTCGATGCAAAGTGGGAAGGGCCTTACATTGTCAGCAAAGTCTTTTTAAATAGAGCCTATCAACTTTCAGAGTTAGACGGTCGAGTTGCTATGATGCCTATCAATGGCAAATTCCTCAAGAAATACTATGTATAAATGTAACAGAGATTTTATGTAAATATCATCAGACAAATTCATAAATAAAGTTTGATTTTATTTTCTTCATAAACAATGTTACATAATATCAAAGAAGGTCACTATCATCCTTCTCAACATTGGGACGTGGGCCACTGCCGTCCTTATCAAAAGACATAATCAGCAAAAAAATCGAGAACATCCTTGCTCGAACACACCAGAAACTTGCAAGCAGCCATCCTTATGGCCTCTTCTTCTTTCGTCGTCCCGGGTTCAAGCAGGAAGTCCAGGATGTCCCTTGGTGGCTTAGATGCAGACGAACCTTCGCCCGCTTTTTTTGGCTTTGGCTTGTTGGGATCGGCTGGGCATTCTTTCGGGAGTTCTTCAACCTTCGGAGCGATCTCAGTTTTCTTGGATGCATCTCCAAACGACATCTTTATGTTGAAAAATGAAAGTGACCATCCCATCTGATTTTCTGTTCTATTTATAGACAGAGAGTCGTAAGATTATGAAGCGACATATTCATTTGACGGTTCGCCCTTTCATTACATTCATTAGACGATTCGTCCGTTCATTATATCTATTTGACGGTTTGCCCGTTCATTCCACATTATCTGACGGTTTACCCGTTCATCATCATATTCATTTGACGGTTCGTCCGTTCATTATACCCGTTTGATGGTTTGCCCGTTCATTCCACATTATCCGATGGTTTACCCGTTCATCATCCGACGGTTCACCCGTTCATTATATCCATTTGACGATTCGCCCGTTCATTACATCAATCCGACGGTTTGCCCGTACTTTCCATTCATCTGACGGTTCATCCGTTCATCACATTCATCCGACGGTTCATCCGTTTATTATATTCACCCGACGATTCATTTCTTTCACATCTTTTGATGATTCATTTTCGTTCGTTTAATTATCCACATCAGCAACTTATCATTCTCGATTAAGTTGTCTATTGAAATAATAATATTCGACAAATTATATTCTGCCATTTCTACATTACCTCTGAGCAGATATAATGAATATAATTATTTTCGACAAAATTAAGAAATATATCATGTCATGTACCTTTGAATATATTTTCTATCGTTATTATTTATATCTGAATAAGATATGCAATAAATAATAGAACCACAAAAATTGTCTTTTATTAATAAAAAATGAAAGACATTACATATCATGAAAAAACAAGAAGATACAAAAGATCTTTCTATTCAGCCGGTGGTGTCATCAAATTTGTCATCTACTGCTTCAAATTTTGTAGCCGCTCCTCACGAGATTCCATAACTCGTTTTCTAGCTTCTTCCATCCCAGATTTATCATCGAATGTTGGCAGAGTTACTAGTCTGCGAGTGACTTCAGCTTGGTGAGCTGCAGCATATTCATTTCTCTCTTGAGTCAGAACACCAAGTTGTTGAATTGCAGCTTGATGTTGAGTAGCTTCATCTTCCAGAGTTAATTGAGCAAGTCTTAATTCTTCCTGAAGACGGGCAATTTCTGCTTACAATTCAGCAACTCTTCTTTCTTTCTCTCCAGCAACAGATGCCACTGATTCTACTTTGGAGTTGTACTCAGCGGACTTGGTAGCGAAAGTATCCTAAAGAATTTGGAAATTAACTTTCTCAACCGCGGCCTCTTGAGACATTCGTTCAAATTCAGCTTGCACCAGAGGCTCTACTTCTCCCTTTCTTAGCTCTTTGTAGCTCTTAACTGAGGTCTCCAACTAATCTAATATGTGATCAAGGAAAGTAGCCTGACACTACCAAAATACAGTCAATTAGCGACGGATAATTAGCGACGGATTTTTTTGGTCGTCTTTAGCGACCGATTAGCGGCGGATTACCGACAGTATAACGACCAGAAAAAATATTTTTTTTATTTTTTTTAATGGTGAGAAAAGGTCGGTAATCCGTCGCTAAAGAGTCGGGAACATAATTGGAACATAGCGACGGAAAATTTTCCGTCGCTATACTGTCGACTATATGGCGGGAATTGTTGAGAGAAATGGCGGGATTTATTTCGACTACATAGCGACGGATATCCCGTCGGTAACTATAAAATTAAGCGACGTACTAGCGACCGACTATATCCGTCGCTAGTCGGTCGCAAAAGTTAGGTTCCAGACTTAAATTGAAACGACGGGGGGAATTTTTCATTCCCCCCAAAATTCATTCCCTCTCTCTCTCTCTCCCGCGGTGCTCTCTCTCGACGGATCTTCTCTCTCTCCCAGGTAATACCCTCTCCCCCTCTCTCTCTCTCTCTCTCTCTCTCTCTCTCTCTCTCTCTCTCTCTCCACCGCGCGCTTGCGCGGTGCTCGACTGTGGGGGGCGGCGTCGGCTGTGGTAGGACACCGCGGGGGAAAGGGGGTGGGGCGGATGGAGGCCGCGGGGGGGGGAGGGGGGGATGGGGCGGCAGATGGAGGCCCCGGGGGTAGGGGACGGAGGGGGCCAGGGGTTGGGGGAGGCCGCAGGGAGGGGGCAGAGGGGGGCCGGTGGTGTAGGAGGGAGAGGGGGGCCGGTGGTGTACAGGGGATGGGGATGGTGGAGTGGGGATCGCGGGAGGGGGGGGCACGTTCAGTCAGAATCGTGTTCTGATATACGAGTCGTGTCCACTCTGGACATGCCTGTGTCATGTTTCCTGGACACGTGAGGACACATAAGACACGTGTACACATGCTTTATTAATTGCCAAACTTTAAATTGTGCTAAATTCTTGTATTTATTGATTAATTCAATGTGTCTATAATCTGTCTGATACGTGTAGTATCAGAGAGTTCTTCCCTATTTTTCTGAACTTCAAATTCATAACTAACGGCTAAATTTATGTTATTTAAACACTGCATTCTTCACTAAATCTGTGTCCTATTATCCTATATTCATAATTAAGCCATAGCATCTTATTTTTCAGGTTATTTAAGTAGTGTATCTTGTGACAATTATATCATTTGTCTCTAAGTTTCTACCATACCCATGTCGTACTTTTGTTGAATATATTTTAACATTACTGATAATGAGGTTGGAAGGATAGACTCGTGTAAGTTTCTCCACCTTATGATAGTAAATACCTTTTGTTTTGGAAAAATATTTGGCATTGTTATTGGTTAATCCGTACCAGGAGAGTGATGTATCAACATAGTTCTAGAATGATTCTAGGCGTTCCTTTTGATGATAGACGACATTTAAAAACTCTCCATGAGCTGACCATCTTTGTGAGTGGTTTTCTTGGGTCATTTTCTGAACTTAATATTAGTCTAGTAGGATGAGAACTTGCTTATTTTTTATAACAAGTTGTCTAAAATCTGTTGATCTTAATTACATGAGTGCCCTTCTGCTGCTGTAGGGTATGCATGAAACATTTAAGGTTTCGCTTCGTTGCTTAAAATTTATCTGGAAAACAGAGTATTGGGTACCCTGCGAAGTTGCCTGCCAAACACTCAGCTGTAGATTGAAACCTCAATTTTTGATTGGTACATTTAATGTTAAAAGATAGGGCGGACTCACTCTAACATCAGTTAAGCATTTAGATGGGTTTGCTTTTAACTTTTGTTTCTAGAAGATTATGCTTTTAGCATTTTTGGCCTGAGTGGTTTTGATTTATAGTTTATCTTGTTGTCTCAAGAAAATTATGGCTACCTAAGGTCTACTGGAAGGAATGAGTTTAAATATTGTTTTAAGTAAAATATTCACTTAAAACATCCTTAAGTGACTGGTCGACATGATGCTATGGCTATGGCTTCAAATTCACACATTGCCCTGCATACATTGCATAAACACTGCATTCTTCACTAAATCTTCATGCCTTGCATTCATTTTCATATGTTCTGTGCACTCTGATACTCATGTATCAGAGCATGTCAATGTTCACTGCTTCCAGTATTCACCATTCAGCTCACACACTTCACATTACACTCACACCCCTCAATTCCAGAAAACTAGTACATTGTTAACATGTTTACATTGTTGAATGAACTTTAATATGTAAATGTTAACCCTTAACCTTGTTATTAAATGCTAGTTAAATTTAGATTTCATATATGTGAACCACTATGCCATGTAACCCTCTCTAAATGATTTCCATGATGTATATAGATAATTGTAGGATGTAGATGCATGTTACTTATAACTTAGCTAGTCTATTCCCTTCCATGTACACCTCTTTGTTCACACACACAGATAGCTTACATGCTAGCTTCCTTTCTCTTATATATAATAAATATTTGCATGAATGTGATGGCGTGATGTGTTGGCTTGTATAGCCTTGGGATTGATGTGTGCTTGCTAGAATAGGCTTGGTTAGGCCTAGTGAGACTTATTAGACTTGTTTGGGCTAAATTTGACCTAGTTTGACTAGTGTAGTTGACCATGGTTGACCAAGATGTGACTTTGGCCTAGGCATTGCCGAACATTGGAAAGGAAAATTAATGGGAATTAAAGTTTTCCAAAGGAAAGGAAATGACAAGGAATTGATTTCCCTATCGGTATCGGACGATCCCTATCGGTATCGGACGATCGCTATCGGTATCGAACTATCGGTATCGATCGAACTATCGGTATCGGACTATCGGTATCGATCGAACTATCGGTATCGGACTGTCGCTATCGGTATCGGACTATCGCTATCGGTATCGACCGTATATACTTAGTATCGGGCGTAGCGGATTAGTATCATCAGTATATCGGTTTGGGTTAAGATCAAGGTTCAAAGTATCGGTATCGGAATAGTTGGCCGAGTAGGAGGCCGAGATAGTCGAATGAGAAGAAGGGAAGAAAGGAGGAGCAGATGGGTCCAGAGCCATGGTGGAGGAGGAGAAGTAACATGAGAGCAGTTTCCGTCGTAACATCTTCTGGCTCTGCTGGCAACTGAAGTCCAGATGCTACAAAGGACGATCCTTCGCTGAAATCGACTACAACACCCATCAGTTCAAGTTCATTCCTATATGAGTAGATTCCAATGCCATAGAAGCCATCAGTTTGTTGACCTTCCTCTATGGCATTGGAATATACTCATATAGGAATGAACTTGAATTGATGGGTGTTGTAGTCGATTTCAGCGAAGGATCGTCCTTTGTAGCATCTGGACTTCAGTTGCCAGCAGAGCCAGAAGATGTTACGACGGAAACTGCTCTCATGTTACTTCTCCTCCTCCACCATGGCTCTGGACCCATCTGCTCCTCCTTTCTTCCCTTCTTCTCATTCGACTATCTCGGCCTCCTACTCGGCCTACTATTCCGATATGCGTTTGATACGGTCTACCTAACCTATATACTGATACTAATCTGATACTCTCTGATATTAAGTACATCCGGCTTACTAGTTAGCGGATCCACCAATTACATGATTATATACTAATTATGTTAGATTGTGATACTAAGTAGCCTCGTCGTAGGCCTAGCGTGTTATCCACAAGTTTAGTTTTTCTTACGATATGAGTATCGGTATCGGGCTATTAATTCTTATGTTTAGTTTGTCTTACGATACAGATATTCACATCAAATCGAGCATGAATCGTTACTTTGTTGATCGTACATGGATGTACAAACGACAATACGAGAGCAGAATAGGTGTGAGTGACGATTTTCAGGCAGGCGTGGAAGTGTTTCTTAAGTATGCCATGAGCAAAGCTCAGTATATGGACGGTAACAAAATCAAGTGTCCATGTCGTAATTGTCGCAATAGACGTTACGAAGAAGTGGCGAGTGTAAGAGATCATTTGACCCGTAAGGGTTTCGTACGTGATTACGACCTGTGGTCATCGCAAGGTGAACTATAACTTAGGTAAACTTAGGATTCACACTTAGCTTAGTGAAATATTGAATCTGCATGAAAAACATTATTTGAACATCAACATACTCATGGTTGTTAAGAATCAATCCCATCATTTATCTAAAAAAATGGTTATTAAGAATCAAGTTCTTAATGTTTTTAAACTCATGAATAATACAATCATGTAGTACTAATAACCAAAAAGTAATACTAATGTTTTAGTTTTTTGCTCTATTATCAAATTTATGGTGAATTTATCACTTACTGCTTTACAAAGCTTTTTATTATTGCTCAGTGTGTTAATTTATCCATATATGAAGTGTTGTATTAGTTTGTGATCAAATTTCCTAGGGAATATATATCTTATGATACACAATAGTGTAATCAAGTTAATCAGTACACGATACGTATCTTTGACAGCCTAGGTTATAACCTTGAATTGTAGGCTAAGTATCGCGAGGCCCTTAGTCGGGCTGAGTTAACTGAGACCGAGGATGTCGGTGAATCGACGTCCGCCCGGACGCGGACGCCCACTTCTTTGGCCGCTCGCAACGACTTGTTCGTAGATACCGTCGGCGGCTTTAAGAAAGGGCACCTGTACGGAGTCGGCTCCCTAGGACCGTTGCACATGGCAACGCAGAGAATGCCACCGCCACCGCCACCGCCTCCTCCCGCGGCCTCGGGAAACGAAGATGTTAGGTCGCAGATTTCGCAGCTGCAGGAGGTGGTGATGTCCTTGAAGGAACAAGTTGCCAGGATCATTCCGCCTTCGTCTTCTACTGGTGCGGGTCCGTCTTCTCCTGGTGCCGGTCCGTCTTCTGCTGGTCGTCTTTCTTTCAACCCTGCTGCCCCTCTGGTACCGCCTCCGAGTATGACGGCACTCCTTGATTTAATGACGCCAGAGCAGCTACGCCAACTACCGCCCAATGTCCTCGAGAGCTTGCCGCCGTACGAGGCGGAGCGCTATATTCAGCGGTCGCACCAGGGATTATCACCACCCCAACCTTGAAAAATTGTATAAGAAAATTTGGAATATTTGTGATAATTTTGTAGTATTTGTGAAAATGTTGAAGAATTTGGAATATTTTTGATATTTTTAGGATATTTGTGGAAATTTTTGGGATATTTTGGAATATTGTGGAAATTTGGAATATTTGTGATATTTTTGGGATATTGGTGGGCATTATATTTGTGTATGTGCATATTGGGTTTATGTGTGAACTGGGAAAGCCCTGCATTTTTTTTTCAAAAATGTCTCAGTTAGCGACGGACTCGTGACTGATTAGCGACGGGTAATTCCAGTTTCCGACTGACTAGTGACGGATTATCCGTCGCTAACTGGAGTTTCATAACTGTTTCCAGGTAGCGACTGTTTTGCTACTTACTACCGACGGATAATCCGTCGCCAAGGTTCTGGAAATGGGATTCATTATCAGAACAATGGCGACGGATTATCCGTCGACAAGCAGTCGACAGTTCGACGGAATAGCGGCTGCCTATCGACGGATAATCCGTCGCCAAGGTTCTGGAAATGTATCACATTTCCAGAACTTTGGCGACGGATTATCCGTCGGTAGTCAGTCGACAAAGTCGACGGCTTTCGACCTACTATCGACTAATTATCCGTCGCCAAGGTTCTGGAAATGTGATACATTTCCAGAACCTTGGCGACGGCTTTGCCGTCGCTAATCCGTCGTCAGGTCGACGGATTTGCGACGTACTATCGACTAATTATCCGTCGCCAAGGTTCTGGAAATGTATCACATTTCCAGAACCTTGGCGACGGATAATTAGTCGATAATCCGTCGGTAAAGCGTCAAAATTACCGACCGTATTTCGACGGAATAGCAACGAAATGATACATTCTGATACGAGGTTACGACGGATTACCGACGGATAGTCCGTCGCGAAGGTTCTGGAAATGTTTGACAATTTACAGAACCTAGGCGACGGTTAATCCGTCGGTAATTCGTCGCTCATCCGTCGTAGTTTAGCGACAATTTGCGACGGAATAGCGACCGAATGATACTCTCTGATACACAGTTACGACGGGTAACCGACGGAATATCCGTCGCTATTTTCTAACAGAGTTATAGTACTTTAAACTAACAATCGACGATAATCCGCCGCAAATCCGTCGTTAAGGCTTTGTATAAAGATGACGAAACGCCGTCGCTAAACCGTCGCTCCGACGACTGCTTAGCGACGGCACTGTATTAGCGACGAGCTGATTGCCGACGGAAAAAAATGTCCAAAAGCCGTCAGGGATCGGTCGCTAACCGCGTTAGCGACTGTTTAGCGACGGATTTATGCCGTCGCTAATTGACTGTATTTTGGTAGTGTGAGCTTCATCACCTTGATTGTGGATGGCATTTACCAAATAAGAGGTTGGACCTCTAACTGTAGAAAAATTAGCTTCTTCCTTCTCTATCACCCTATCTATCAAGGGTCCCAATGAATTAAAGAAGAAGCTGGTAAAAGCGCTGATGACAAATTGGTTGGTGGCCAAAGCACCAGGAGTGGCAGCGACTCCTGTTGATGATGAAGTAGCAGGACGTTCAACCACTTGGACGGAAGGCTCTTTAAATAAGAAAGCTAAAGTAGAGCTGGTTGCTCCTCCTGGTTGTTCCTCTGAAAAAAAAACAGATAAAACTTTATCATTTTGCCTGTCATTTGCGGCTATTGAAAAGATTAAAAGTAAAAGCAGTCTTACCATGGCTTGGTTCAGTGATGATTCGGTCATCTGCTGGTACAGATTCCAATCTAGCAGAGGTAGCCTCAGACATAACTGCCTGGCTACTGCCTGCCTCGAAGCCCACTGATAAATGACGACTGCTGCTAGCTATCATCGTTACAGGCACTATATCCGTGCACACTGGAGGAGCTGGAGAAGATTCGATTTCTGCATGGATCAAAGATAGAGATGTTAGTTATTAATCTATGAAAAGAAGATTGATAATTTCATTTTATACCTTTGGGATCAACAGTAGGAGTTTCCTCCAGGGCCACTTCCTCATCCACAATGTTTCCCGGAGATACCTGTACCTCAGCATCCTTTTCAAGATCCAGGGTGTCATCAGCAGCTTTGGGAGATATCTAGACCTCAATGTCCTCTTCAGGATTTTGTAAATAATCTACAGCCTCTGATGATGTACTCTCCTCACTTTTATTATCCTCAGGAACTCCCTCGCTGGCAACTACAGCGGCATTATCAACATCGTCTTGCAGACCGAAGTCGCAATCATTTAACGCCTCAATCATTAGACGATTCTCCTCTTCGCGGATTGTTCCTGGTGTGACAGGAAGCTGAGTCATTTCTACCGCCGGTAAAGGAGATCGTAAAGCTTCATCTTCCCTAGGTTCTGCAGCCTCCTCTCTCTGTTCAATCTCTTCCCTTTGCTCAGTCTCCTCTCTCTGCTCTGGACTAGGCTCAGAGACAGGAGTATGAGATGACATAGTAATTCCAACAGCAGCATTCACTACTACCGAGGACATGATCGCTTTCTTTCTCTTTTTAATAGCCAGTTTCTTTCTATGAAGAGGCCTTTCTGGGCTCTCCACATCTACTACGTCAACCGGCTTTGGAATAGAAGTCGGCGTGGTAGCCTCTTCTCGTTGGATTGGCTCGGCCAGCTGTCGAGATTGTGATCTAGTAGTAACCTTCTCTGATTGATCCAAATTAAGTTTCTTCTTTGCAGCTGGAGAAGAAGGTTCGTCAATCCTTTTTTTTTCTTTCTCTGGCCGAAGATTTAACAACTTTCAGAGAAATCCTCAGTGGTTGATTGACTTCCTCAGGAAAGTTTGCTTCCCTGGAGGCTTTTAATGGATCATCTACCGATTCATGCTCTTCGTCGTTATTTGGAGCTAGTATAGCAGTGGCTCCTTTCTTCAGACGTGTTGCTATTATAAACTATCAATAAGGCTGAAATTTTTAGCAAATGTATTTGCTGCTGTATAAAAGAGCGAATATGTATACAACATTCTGGGGCCTTGATCAGTCTTTATCGTCATCGAGAACACTATCCTTGTGTCTCGAGCGTTGTAATAGGTGCATGCTCTGGCACCATCAATCAGATACCTCTTTCCTTGTAGGCAACTTATAGCATTGCCTACATGGAATTAGTCATAACCAAATTGACGGACGAAGCGGCTTGGCAGATATGGTTCCAAATAGCATTCCTCTTCAAATCTATATACCAAGTGAGATGGCCTGATCATTTTTAGCCAGTCAAATGCTGACCGACCCAACGGTTGCCTCCTAAGGTCAACTAGATTCGTCGCCATATATTCATAACCGGCTGGAGGGGCAACGCAGTAAAAATTCCATCCTTTCCCAAGGTTCAATGCACGTCTGCAATCCTTCAGACTAATGTATATCCACTTGCTCTGGGAGAATCTACGCAGAAAGCTACCACCGACTGCTTCTATGGCGGGGTTCATCAATGACGGATGGTGCAGAAGCAACCATCCGAATAAATAGGTATAAGACAATTCCAGTCGAGGGAAGTTACCTTTCTTACCCTTCCATTTGATCATGGAGTCAACATAAAGATGAAGACCTGCATTTATCCTGCAGGTCATCGCTGATAGCAAATCCATCCGGTAGCCAAAGACTAACCGGACGGCAGCGAAGAGTACATCGTGGTGGAATCGGTCCACGACGCTCGCTTCGGGTACGACGAATCGACGGAGCCAATATGTCAGGAAACCCGCCAGCTGGGCTTCTCTTGACATGGACCTGTAGCCCATTCTTATAAAACTCTCGACAAAGTCTCCAGCCTTGAGTGGAGGGTATTGATGTTCATCATTAACTTTGATATCCATTTTATTGTTTTCTTCCATCAAACTGATCACTTCACTGTGGCTGAGGGATTGGAAGAAAGTCGGGTTGTATGTGTCATGGTCCTTAGTCTTTTTCTCAATAATATGATTAAGAAAAAGGTAAGGCAACCACTTTGATTAATAGTAGGTGCCGGAAGAACCGCTTTTATAGTACAGGGAGCATATGTTGTAATGGCACAATAGTTCGTCGAAAACTGCCACCATCTTTGAATTTTCTCGACGTAGTCTGTCTAACTCGTCGTTTGTTGGAACGTACTCCTCATAAGGGAAGTCTCCCGTTAGTAAGCACAAGATGTTTTTCATCTCATGGAGGGCTAATCCAATCTCCCCGCAGGGTGTCATGAATGTCTCTGTTCTATAATTGTACCTCTCTGCCAAAGCCAGAAACAGATGAGGATTTGGGAGGAATCCATACACGGTAGCATATACCAAATTATATAGCTCGATCTCTTTAATCTTGTTTTCAAACTGGACCAATATCCAGTTAGCTATGCAACTCCATCTCTTGATGTCTGGGTTCATCAGACACTACACCAAAATGATCCTTTTGGAACGGAAAGATTATGTTCCAAATATTTTTTGGAACGCCTTTATTTCGTGCCTATTTTTGGGCTGCCAAATACATGGAACGGAATAGAAGTGTTCCAAAAGACGGTTATTGGAACGCTTTATATGCGTGCCAGTGTTGGAACACCTACAAAGCGTTCCTAATTAGGGGTTCCAAAGGATGATTTTTGGAACACATTATATGTGTGCCAGTGTTGGAACACCAATAAAGTGTTCCTAATAAGGAACAGTCCAAATTAATTGTGCATTCATACTAGAACAGATAAAATGTGTTCCAATATTGGAATGGTAGAAATATGAATTCTAATAAATTGCCCATATTCTTTAAAATATCATTACCTATAATCTGAATATAGAGATAATAAGATTCTCGTAGAAATAAAAGAGCCACCTTGGGCAAAACTTCTATTCCAATCTACCTTTTCAATATGTAACATCATATTCCAGTCGTGCTATAACCAGAAACTCAGGAGTCACACTATCTTCACAAACAAAATACATTTTCAAAATTTTCGTTTGTGATTACATTTATGATATATCATATACAAATTTTCTAACCATCAATTAGCAGACAGTTCTAAGCTAGACTTCTCCACATGTGAATTTAGAACTCTTCTGAGACGGGCAGACTCGAGCTATGATTTGTTTTAAAGAACTATGCTTGTTGGACACGAATGACTTCTCAAATTGGAGTTGGAACCAGGGCTACCATGATTGCAAGCTTCTACCAATTCCTTTAGAAAGACCACCACATCGTCAGGCGAATTAAGCAGGTACCTAGCATTCGTGCGCTTCCTCCCAACAGCACAAGAGAAATAGTTCTCACCCTTGAGATCAAGCACATAGTATCCTTTATGCCATGACAAAACATCTTGAGGGTTACACCATCCAGTTGGGCTGGTACTGCTACTGCTGGTTGGCTTGGCGGATTGCTTCTTCTTAGAGGATGCCTTCACAATACGTGGCTGCTTCAGATAGAAGGTCTGGCTCAAAGAAAGTATAGATGTCTTCATCCTGGACCACAGTTTTAAGTCATGTTAATGTTACAATCCATCGTTCTCTATACAAAGTACTACTGACATCAATTCTAATTAGTATAATGGCAAATAGAAAATTAGTAGGCACCGGTGTAACTTACAAAATCATATTAAGAAACAACTTTTAACGTTGAGACAGACAAACACAATTGTACAAAATAAAAAAATTTATTTGATAGTGTCACTTGTGCAATGTTGTTTTTCATTCTACTCGAAGTGTTGGAGTAACTAAGAATCTCGCAGGAAAGTTCAAGTGGGCAAGTTTGCTTTTCAAAAAGATCAAAAGAAGCAGGAGCAGTGAAGAAATTTTAAGTATTGATGTAATAAAACCGTACCCATGTTTCCAATAGGAATCAGTCTTTATTTTATAGGATGACAAGTTACAATAAAACCAACTACCTCCTATATGGTTGAACTTTTAAATTACAAACCTTCAGATGCAGAGAGCCTCCAATCAGATTTCTCTCTCTTCCATACTACATCTACAGCCTTGTCAACCATGGGAATATGTTCATCATGTAGCTGGACGGCAACGGAAAGGCTAGACTTCCCTAGAATCTTTCCCTACAAGAATTTGTAACCATGAGTCAGCTCCAAAATCACCACTTTTATATGACTAATAGACAAATAATGTGCTATAGGAGTGAAAAATCCGATAAGGTGTATCCATCTCTCCTCTTTCAGCAAGAAAAGTCCTTAAAGTTCCATTATAACATAGTAAGCAACGATAACTAAACTTCTATTTTTTATTAAATACACTACCACGTATCTGTTTCCTTTATCTGGCAACTATGACGGTACCTTCATCAAATATGTAACAAAATTCATCAACTTCCCTTTATCTTCATTCGTTATACACATGTTATACAAGTTATTTCCATAATGCATATTATATGTCAAAACTCTCGGTAGTAACAACTTGGAGATCACTCATGTAGAAAAAGACCTATAGCCCAAAGCTTTTGGGTTGGCAACGCGAATGCCTTCTTTTTCTCCCTTCTACTGAATGACATCTCTCTAACAATAAGAAATACCATATTGTTTAGGCCTTACTCTATTCTAGCATCTCCTTTAACCGAGTTCCTACACCTCTTCCTAACTGGTGCATCTATTGGTCTTGATTGAACATGTCTAGACCTTCTCAGGATTTTAACTAATATTATCCTCAACTGACACCAACCTCCAACATTCCACAAGTACGCTCATTTCTTAACTGATCTTCTAATGCATCCTCACTCCTCCATTTAAGCATTCTAAGTTCAGCTGTTTGTTTACTTGAACTTTTTTTAATAGATCAACAACTAAATGGTGGTCTAGTTGGTAAGGTAATGAGATTACAACTTATGAGTTCAAATCTCTCTAGCTACAATATGTCTATTTTATAGTTCTTTTTAACTTTTCTTATATAATGTCCCCTTTAAATTCCAATTTAAGGTATCCCCTCCCTATTCAAAAAAGTTTCTGCTTCCGCCCCTACACATAACCAATGTGAGTAGCAAAATCATGCTCATATTTAGTTACCCATCTCATTAAGCTCCTCATGTATCACTAAAATCTATCTAAAAAGAACCTACAACATGCGATTTCACTCTTTAGAAGGTAATAACCCCATAAGCCCATGAAAGAGAAGAGAAGAAATGAAACCATAAGTACATCTATGATTTATTTGAAACGAACACAGGAATGGACCATTTTACGCTTTTCCACAAGTACAAACTAAATGATCACTTCTATTTGAGAACTTGAAAATTTTAACCCAAATAAAATAACAGTAACTCAAGCCAAATTGTTTGAACTGCATTTGCAGAAATATATAGGGAGATAAAGTATAATCATCTTAAGCAGCCTAAGCAGATTTATGGAGAACAACTCAGGTTGGAGTATATAACTTGTTCAATAATATCCAGTTCTCGAAAAGACATTCAAGTATACCTCTTCATGAACAAGGGTCAGGCAAGATGTCAAGTAACTTCTTGATGCTTTTGGGGAAGTAATTTCTTCGGCTTCTGAACCAGATTCTGTAGTAGATGTATCACTGCCCTTTATCTGATCCAAAGAAAAGAATCAATACTATCTATAGAAACAGTACAATTTTATCTGAACTACGTTTGCCTTACAGTACAAAATAAAATAAGTAATTTTAGACAAGTCTAAATTTGATGCATGTTCTTTCATAACTCTTATCAATATGTGGAAAGAAGAGCTCGTCAACATGTCAGAAAGGCATATCAACACTAGCTTTACCAAGATGGACAAGCAAGATGCACTGTATTTCAGTATCATAAAAATATATAGCTAGTCTTTTTACCATGCTGATAAACCTGAGCCAAAGACGAGTTTGAAAATATGTACTAGAAATATGAATATGTATATATGCTTTTTCATGTGTACATAGGCAAATATGTACTGGAAACATGTGTACATGAATCATAGGCAAATATGTACTGGAAACATGTATACATGAATCATAGGCAAATACATGTCCAAATATTTCATAAACTGCTAAATGGATTATACTCACTCAAGAAATTAGTGACATGGAAAAAACCTATCATGCCGCTTAGTGCGATCATCACAGCAAAATAAGAGTGACCACTACAACAAATGAACTACATCTTTCAGCAGTTGTTGGCTTAAGAAGCATAAAATCAAATTCAGTGATATATACCAGTTTTAAACAATCAGGTAATATAAATTTAGTTCTGTAGAGGATTTATATCGTAACTACATTAAAGCAAGGAAAAAAAATTAGTGTGCACTACAACTTTAGGCTCTAGTACAGTCCAAAAAATAATACTTGCCAACGATTCTTGCAGCTCTGATGTCTAAACAAACATAAATAAGAGAAAATAATGAGGCAAAGAATTATAAATATTCACTAATTATAAATCCTCACTTGAATCTTGTAGAGGTTCATCATCTTCTGTTTACCCATAAAGCTTAATTTCCTCAACTGTTATACCTCTATCAAGTAGAACCTGTGCAATTGGTATTGCTTTAAGTATGGATATTATTTGACAACAGGCAATGTACTTTTAATCACAGAACCTACCTGAAGAAGTCCAGGAGCATCTTCTTCGAGTGCAGTTTCCACTGAATCCCTGTAAATAATTCACATGTAAAATAGGAAAAGTCTAAGTACAAATTAGAAAAGTTGGAATGGGAAGGATTCACATGTACTTTTAATCACTGCATCTTCCTTCTACGGGTTCAGCCTTGACCTGAAGAGGGAAAATTGAGATAAGAGAACTACTATGTGGATTGTGAGCATTCTGATTTACAAGTCTTTAATCTAGAAACGACTGTCTAGCATCAAAAATGCCCCATTCATATGAACATCTAATGTTAATTTTGTGTTTTTGGTGGAATTTGTACCTGCCAGATGAAGGATGATCTAGACAATCATTGTCTTCTAAAACTTACGGAGAAATTGATGATTAAAGAGAAGCGACACTCATGTTGGAACTATATGGAGTTGCATCATTGCTTTCTGAAATACTTGTAGCAGGGATTTCATACACAGGAAAATACTATGTTAAAAACTAAAATACTCTTAATCTGGTGAAGGGGAAAATTTCGAAGAAATTTTCGTGCAATTGTTACGAAATGTCAGTCTCTTAATGTGGTGAAGAGGAAAATACTATGTTAAAAACTAAAATACTCTAATGGCTACAATAATTTATGGTCCATATAGAGCATTCTACCATTACCTTGACTTATATACAAAACAATTCCAATACAGATTTCCACTCATTCCAGCGTTCCTCAAATCACTTTCTTATACCAATATAGCTCGCTTATATATTATCAAAAGCCCAAAGATGCACCCTTGGCAACTATAAAATCTCTAATTTGTATTTTTTTTGGCGATTCATTAAATTTGCAATACTCTCATCATCTAGGAAGCACAGACACTCCAATAATCATGCAAAGTAACATTGTGTCAGACACATAACTTATTAGACATGATAACGCCAATATATGTGCCGAGTCTGTGAAACATAATTCATCAACAATGTGCGAACGAGATTCATTATATAGGAAAAGGCAAATCAGTCTATAGGAAAAACATGCATCTTTGGGAAGGAGGGCATATAAAAAGAAAAAAAACCTGGAAAGCATGTGTCTTGTTTGTTGAACAGCTTCAATATGATCTCCAGAGTGGATCTGCAGAACCAACATATAAAATAAAAGTAAGATAGAGAAAAATAACATCTGGAAGGGACTGGTATGCATGACTGGTATGCTTTCTTCGATATATTTTTGCCCCATTTATTTTTCCCTCATGTGTATTTTTTCCTTGTCCAGTTTGGCATTTGGGAGCTCCTTCGATGGTGATTTTCTTGATGGAATTGTGGTTGAGTTTGATGGTAAGCGGTTCCAACGACTGTATAATAGCTGCAGCAACAGCAGTAGCATCAGCAGTATAAGTAGCACATCAAGCGACGACGATCCTGCAATTTCTATCGAGGCTGGTGATCTAGAAGCAGATGCGGATTCTCTTTCCATCAAGAAGTCTGGCTTGCAGTCCCATGATCAGTTTGAGAATGATGGCCACAAACCGGTATGTTGTACTTGTTAAACCTTGTAAAAAGTATCCAACATGAACTAATTTCTGAATGTTTTCACTAGAGTACAACTCAATCATGTTCCATAAAATCTACTGCATGCTTAAATAATTTCAATAGTTCATCTTAGAGACAGTTTTCATCTAAATATATAAACACAAATATAAAATAGATGGACTGACCTGGACAAGTTTATAAAGATTCTCTTGGAAATCTGTTGCTTCATTTTTCTTATTTTACCTATCAAAACGGATACCTTTACAGATTAGATTACATAGGAAACCTCAAAAGACACCAAGTATGCTATATTAAATATGTGCAAAAGCAGGGAAATCAAGAAGATCCATGAACACATTTTGAGTTCAATATTCAATAAAATAAGAACAAACATGTTGAGAAAGCATAAAGTGCAAAAGTAATAGACACAGAAAAATATGTTAGATGGTATGAACATGATGAGTAGTATAAGGGATAGGGAGATTAGTTAAAAAAATTCTTAAGAATAAAGGCATATAAGGGAAGAACCTAGGGTGATGCATATGGAAGACATTATATGGAATTGGATGAGCTGAAATGAATGTAAAGTTTACAGGAACTAATAGAGACTAATGATCTACAAAATTAACCAAGAAAATTTTGAATAGGCTTATGCTTATGTATTTTTTAACCGAAGTTATATATGAGCGGAACCAACTTAAGCTCGGCTTATAGGTAATTAGATGTCTTTTGGGTAAAGTTTATGTATAACAAAATTATATATTAGTATCTCAAAAAAAAATCTATCGACAAGAGATCCCTTGTCATAAGATAGCTTCTCTCTCACACAAAGAAAGTTGATTCTAAAAAATGTTTCCTTCTAAAACAACTGGAAATCATAGGAAATGAAAAAACTTCCAACCTTCAGATACCAAAACCTTCAGATACTGACCAAAGACGCGATGACATATACATTAACCCTTCAATTTTGTTTAGGGCTTCAAAATAAGTACAAATACGTTAGGGTTCGTCGTCCTTAAATCATAGGAGAGTGAAGGGGACGGAGAAATGAGGACGACGAGACGAGGACGGAGAGATGCGATCCCGCCGATGATCCCGATGACGATGATGGAGGATGCTGTAATCCTGCTTTGTAGCCACAGCTACTCCACCACGAAAAGGTGAACAAATGGAAACCAAGTTCCTTTGCTCAACCAGGGGAAGCCGAAGGCAAATTGAATGCAGCAAGCCCAACAAGAGTCGACTGTTCAGTCAGCCATAGTAAAACCAAAATGCTAAAAAACATAGCATCCAATCCCAAGGCCAACATGAACGAACCCCCAAGGAGCCCGATACCGGGTTATCAATCGGGTCAACTCTGACATGTATAAGCCATGCAATCGAAGAATATTACTATGAGTTTTTAACAGATTAAATAATCGAGTAATTATGTTTCTCTTTCTACGATGTCAGTGATGAATGATGATAGCAAAATAAACAAGGGATCAATAATACTGACGATGGTTGAGTAGTTCTTCCTTACCAGCCTTCACGAGCGGGTCCCAGAGCTCCTCCGGGAGTATGCACCCATTGTGTTCGACGTCGATCGCCTGGAAGATCCGGTACAACTCCAGCTCCTTGGCATCCATGTACTTCCTGAACTCCTCGTACCCGACCCTCCCGTCGCGATCGGCATTACAGACCTTGAGCAGGTCCCTCGCGTACTTGTACTCCTCCGGGATGAACAGCGACGACAGCCCCGACTCGATCTGGGCGCAGTCGAGGAACCCCTTCCCCGTGGCGTCGAAGAAAGCGAAGAGGCTCCGGATCCGCAGCTTCTTCTCCTCCGGAGTCTCCCGGAGGGCCAGCAGCACATGGTCCATCCTCACTGGTCTCGGCTTCTTCACCGAGTTGCACCCGCTGCCCGACCTCGTCGGTGGCCCCATGGCATGGAAAAGCGTGGAGGTGGGGGATTGGTTCAGGCGGATCCGGGACCGAATCCGAAACCCATGAAGGAATGTGGGTGGGTGGATGGATGGACGGACGGACGGACGAATTTGGGGATTTTTATTTTTGGTGTAGTCGATGGGTGGATGTTCGGATGAGGCATCTGGTTGTGATGATGGTTATAGTCTTCAGAGGATTTATTTGTTTTGTTGAGAATAGGGTTTTAGTTCCTGCGTGGTGGATTGGATTTTTTTTTCATTCCGTTTAGAATGGGTTATGTGTGGCCAAGCCCGTACGCTTTTGCTAAGTACATATGAAATTCACGTGGTTTAAATTCTCCTTTCATTTGGAACAATTTTGTGTGTGCCGGAATAAATACTTTTTTTTATTAAAAATCAAATAAATAAAAATTGGAACGCCTTTTTGTTTTGGCACGGTTTTTGTTCGTTCTAAACCATAGGCACGCTAAATATGCGTTCTAGATTGAAAATGCCTAGTGTTCCTAATTAGCCATTTTGGTGTAGTGAGACCTGTCAGCCGGATGTCTTGATCCGGGTATCTGCCCTCGGCATTTGCATATTCATTAGCAAAGATTGGTGTTCTCACCGACAACAGCAAAGAAGAATTCTCTGGAGGGATGCAGCCTGGCTTCAACCCTTTGAGCAAAGTACCATGACGCTCAGAAGAGCTATAGAACATATCTCTATTGTTTGGTCCTTTCTTGACACAAATCTTTCATATCCTTGCATGCTGGAGTGGAGTAATATCCCAGTCCATCCTCCTGGGATGGCTTGCATGGGCATAGCGGGCTAGAGGGAGGCATCTAGCAATGTCCGGTAACAGGACTAGTTTCTTCTTTCTTTGGAAGAGTCTCTGCTCAACACGGGGTCTTGGCTGAGAACTCTTGTCAATAGCATCACCAAATAAGAACATGGGTTTCTTATGGGTAATGGCGTCAGCAGACTGCAGGGGTTGTCCATTCATCAGACTTAATAAAGTCTCATTGTCCTGAGCTACCAAGATGGCTTGGCGGAAGGATGGCAGAGCGTATTGAGGAAAAAGCACATGAGACAAATCTTCTTTAAATTCTGGTTCAGCAAGGGACCCTGCAAATGTTTTATACTCAGGATCCTCTCTGATGTTAACCGCATCAAACAGAAAGAACAAAATTTAGTACAAGTAAAATCAAAGATTCTGTCAGCAAATTGCACAAAGCATCAGATTGCGCAAGTATCAGATTGCGCAACAATAGTTTCCATGAGCAAACCATCAGATTGTGCTGACAAAGCTTGCACAAGGCAACAGTTTGTGCTGATAATCTTGCGCAAATCAGCAGATTACGCTGACTTTTGCCAGCGCAACTCAACCGATTGTGCAAGAAAATAGTCTTCATAAAAATGAAGATTATTGAATTTGTACAACCGAAACCCTAAACAGGATGGCACAATATAACCAAATCTCTAAAAAGAGATTGGTTTGAATGTGCAGCAATGATGAAGAACCTTAAAAAGGGTTTTCGACCGGTCATATACCTTGCAGTGCGGGGTGCACAGCTTCATGTCGAGAAGGGCGCGGCGCAGCACGAGCCGAAGACTCGGCGGGGGCCTTGCCTTTCTCGGCGGTAGAATGCTTTGGTGCCATTCGAAGTCGACGGAGAAGAAAGAAGGAAGTTGGAGTAGGCTAGGGAATTTCTCTCTCTTAAGCAAAGTGAAAACAAGTAAAGAATAACAAGAAGAACAAAGAGAACTATTTATAGTTTTTCGAGAGCAACGGCTGCCTCAGATTGCGCCGAATAAACAGGGGATAATTCCTCCGATTGCGCAGACATGTCATCATATGCGCAACTTGATTTAGAAATCAAAATTCAAAGTATTTCGAAACTTTGAATAAATTTAACTTTCAAAAACTTTAAAGGGGGTCTTTTAGGTCCTAAAAACTCAAGTTGCACCCATCAAAGAAGTCATGAAAATCTAATTATACATCCTTCAAGTGAACTGCACAGGAGACAGATTGCGCATCATCTCGATTGTGCAGGCTGAACTGCGCACTCATCCAATTACGCAAGCTGATGTGGCAGCATCATCATTATCTGACAGAATCAGATCTTCTGACAGCTGACAGCACGGAGAACGAGGAAACTGTTTATTTATTGTACATCACAGTGCTCGAGAATAGCTGTACATACTGCGCAATCGGCCAGACTTTCTGCAGCGCAGTCCATCTCAGCGTAATTCAGGTTGCGCACTCCATCAATACAACTGACAAAGTATACGTGGCCTTCATACCATCAATTACTCACTACGTGGCAACCGTCTATACACGATCATGCACAATTCAATCAAATGATGCCATGTGTCCAAGACAGTTGGCTCACGATCAAACAACTGCCTGTGCAGTCTGATGCTGCGTAATCCAGTGCATGCGCAATCCAGCTTGCGCCATTTAGAATAACTAAAAGTTAGTTATTTCCAGAACTCTATAAATAGAGTTTTAAGTCTTCATTATGAGGATCAGACATAAAAGTTCAGAAATATCAGAGAGTTCAGGAGTTCTTGTCCAAGTGCTGCTGCATTCTTCCGAGGCTATCGCCTTCAACTTCAGAGGCTATCGTCTTCAAAGTTCACATCGTCCAAGGGATAAAGCAATCGTCATTCAGATTGGATTCCTATAGTTGTACTTTCCAAGAATTCTTGTAATCTTCTTACAAAGTTTGTGAAATAAAGATCATATTTTTGTTTTTGTAAACAGTAATAAAGAGTTCAAGTTTCACAAAGATATAAGTCTTGTCCGGTGTTCTTGCTTATACAGTCGTCCTACTGCCTCTTGTATCAAACCGTGGTTGACCAATGGAGTATGGGCTACTAAAACTCTATATTCTAGGCAAGCATATATTCCTATACTAGCATATATTCATTGACACCCAGTTACACTTCACTAATAGGTTACAAGGACACGGGATGGTAGGCCGCGAGGCGTACTACCCAACTTATAAGAGTCAACTACTAGGGTGATTGAGCAATATAACACGTATAACTAGTTTGATTCAACTTCCTAACCTCCATATCAAGTACGAAGGGAAAAGATACGTTTCATGGTGGGAAAGGAATCAAGCAGAAGAAAATCAAGGTAATCAATCGAGAGTTCGAAATTGGACATCAAGGGAGGAGATTCAAGCTTGTGGATGAGATTCCTATATGATAATTCTATATGCAGGCTCACATCGGTATATTAACGTAACCGAAGTGATAAATAGACCTGCATGGGCCACCACAAAAATATGTAACATTCCAGTCCCAAAATACTTGAGACTAAGTACGTGGACATGCCAGCTGCATACATACAAAGTATACTCCAATATATGGAAGCCTCGTATGTATACATAAGCTATAAAATACAGTAAACCAAGACAACGAAATCTCATCAACCAAATAAGAGAATAATAGTATAAATCTACTATAAAATTTGTCTTTTATACATGTAGTTGGACGGAGACAAATCCACTATCAACCATTTAAATGAGAAAAAGAATCCATGGGAGAAAATACAAAGGAAAGGTAGAAAGTCAACCCAAGGACAATTCTCTGCGAAGAAAAGAGAAGATCACGGCCTTGGCTAAACACCTGCAGATATCACTGAAGCACACACCTGGAGAGATAACCAGGTCCTTAGAGGGAGGTAACAAGATACATGAAGAACATATCACATAACTGAATATATAATATGTCATAAATCACAAGTAAAGTAAAATAGTCCCAATCATAACAAGGTTTAATATCTCATCATTGAAACAGTGGACTACCCCTACAACCAAACAAGTATGGTCCCACCAGGATATCAGGGACCTACAACCAAATAAGTAAAGTAAAATAGCCCCAATCATAATAAGGTTTAATATCTCATCATCAAAACAGTGGACTTCCCCTACAACCAAACAAGTATGGTCCCACTGCGATACAACATCGTCCCAAGCTACTAATAGAAAAGGGGTGACAAGACATTGACTAAGGTTACCTAACCATTCTTCTATGTTCATGCAGTTAAGAACAAAGCTTCAATGCATGGGCACTCTGGCTACAGGTACAGAAAACTCAAGTATGGTCCGACCAGGATAACAGGAACCTCAAAGCATAACATCCATCGATTGTCAGAGGCCAGCAGGATTAGGAGTAGAAAAGTGAATACGTGGCCCATATGTTAAGGAACTGTTCTCCTCACCTAATGCCTAGTAGGGTCACATCCATGTCTCATTAACCACTACTAACTGCCAAGTCTCCTAACTTGCCTCTATTAGCAGCTAGACCTAACGAATGCACACAGGTGATCAGCCAACACGCAAGTACCTCTACATGCTACTCATCTCACACATATCTCATGGTACAACCGTGCAAGGTATATTATATACACTACAGCTGGTAGTCCCTTAACTCTAGGTCCATATGCAATCAAAATAGAATTAAATAAAGTAAAACTAATATCACTGAACAGGTAAAAAATTAGGAACTGTATTAATGGTACAGCTACAAGAACTAAAATAAATAAATAGTGATATACAAAAAACTAAAGAAAATGTAGACTAAATATAAGTAGTAAATATGAAAAGATATCTTGACTGAGGTGGTGTACAAAAGAGCGATGTCCAATAGCTCGAACGGTCAGAATAGTGAAACGATGAAAGCCAAATTCCGTATACATCCTCGGATGCTAAAATAAACACTATGAATGTGTTTGGAATAAAGGATATGTCTAGAAAATGCCTGTCCAAAAGTCTAATTCTGGAACAGGGATAAAATCATAATTTTGGGTTAAAACGATGTCCGCCGTTGGACCCGTTTTGCATCGAAATACGTGCCAATATCTATGGTCTCTAAAGTCGACAAACTATATTTCTACAGATCCTATTTGAGAAGACGAACCCAACCGTATGTCCAAAGTTGGATTCCAGCAGGCCGTGCACAAATTCGCCCTGTGGATCGGGTCGCGGGTCTGCCAATTAGGCGTTCTTGTCGACCTTCTCAGAATTGGACCAAACATGGCACACGGGACTAAAAAATGATACGATTCTGATGGCATAAGTTTCGTTCTGATTTGACGAACGTACACAAAGTAATTAGAGAATTTCAAAAATGGTCGTTACGATGAATTTTGACGGATACGCATCAAATTTGTCGCGCATACGCAACCAATTTAAATTCCGTCAAAGTCCACACGTCCGTGAAGTCGATACGCATCTTTCGATACTTTTGGTTTACGACCACGTCGCCCGATTTGTCTGGGCGCACACCGTAACGGAGAGTTTTCTGAAAATTTTAATACTTTTGAAAACTGTTTTTCTTAAATTTTGATAATAAATAACTTTCTATTTATTGGATGAGAAATGAATCTACCAGAAGGGTTTTGATCCTCTATATGTTGTCTATAACTTTGTTCATGTACTTTTCTAATAGTATCATTTGGATGGCGGCAATCTGCTTTGCAAAGTAGGTCTCTGGTTCGAGTTTTCTATCAAAATTTGAACAAATTTCTCGGGGTTTTGGCATCGATTTTCGGGACAATCTGAACAACATAAATTTAAACAAATTGAAGGGAATAGAAGTTATATAGGTTGTGAATGTACCAGAGAAGACAAATCTAAAACTGGTTGAGAAATAATTGAGCAATCACGTGGCGAAGTCCAGCTTACAGAGCGCTGCTACTGTTGCCATTTTGATTATGTGCGCGCGGCTGCATGGCTTCCGGCTGTCGCCGGCCGACGGCCACCTGTGGTGGCGCGCGTGGTCGCGCCAGAAGCCTGGGGTCCCGTGGAGATGGCCGAGGGTTGCTTTGGGCGACTAAGGTTTTATGTTTCTGATTCGTTGTTCTACTGCTTCTGAAGGGTCGACGGTTGGGCTTGTTCCTTGCGGGTTTTTACTTGGTTGGCTGTCTCGCGAGATCCTTCAGGATCTCATGAGATATTGATTATTATTTATTTATTTTTATTTTTTACCATTTATGTATATATATATATATATATATATATATATATATATATATATATTAAGAAACCCCTCCTCTTTTTATTAATAAAGGCTCTAAATGCCGAAGCCAACATACGTATACAAAGCACAAAAAGCCAACATACGTATATAAGGCACAAAAAGAAAAAGGCTATACAAGTATACCATCCAAAAGGGAGAAGAGGGGGGAAACAACTCAACCACCAAAAGCTTGGGGTTGAGTGAGGACCAGAATGATCTCGGACTGTGGGAGCAGCCTGAGATCCTTTTACGGTATTGGCGAAGGATTTCCCAAAATAGCTGGTCAGCCGAGTATTAGTGACCTTCGTATGTCGCCTTGTTGCGGTTCTTCCATATCACCTACGTGGCGGCCGCTGTGACGATCTGGTGGCCGTGGGAAGCTATCCCCCAGGAGGTCGCAAGATCGTTGAAGTGTCCACCTCCCGGATCAATACTGTAGAGCTGATTCAGGGATCTCTAGATTCTGCTAGCGAGGCTCTCCTGACAGAAGATGTGGTCAATGGTCTCCATCTGAGGCTTGGGACAGCACGACCAGGCTGATGCTGAGCTGATGCCAATGGTGTTAAGGATATCATCAGTAGGAAGTTTCTTTCTAACGACTCTCTACATTAGGAATGACCACTTCTTAGGGATACATGATTGCCAATAGTAGGCGATGGCGTGGTATGGTTGTCTGGTTCCCTGGATGGTGAATCTCGCCGACTGCATCAAAAATTCCTCCGAAGCCTCGAGAGGCCACTTCAGTGCGTCGGCCTCTCCGCTGATACTTAATCCGAGCGAGCGGATTCTCTCCTCCGTTTCATTACCGGTCCATACCCTTATTTTGTCCCAGTTCCAGTCGTCGATAGCGGGGTTCCACAGGACGCTAATCCTGCTATTTTTTGGGGTCTTCATGATATTCGGGATCATGCTATCCCCAACCCATCTCTCTAGGAATGGATCTGAGTCGCCCGTCCCAAATTGGAGTCTTATGGCTGGCTCGGGTGGGTCTCTCCCGATAAGGATACGATGCCAAGCTACTGAGGATCTGCTGTTGGAAATGGCCATTGAAGGGTGGATGTGCTTGAAGTACCTGGCCTTCAAAAACTTGGTCCATAAGTTGTTGCTTGTGCGAACTTTCCACCACAATTTCATCGAAAAAGCTTTAAAGATGTTGGTAAGTTTGGTAAATCCCAGCCCCCCTTCGTTAGTCGGATAAGCCATGGATTCCCAGCTAGCCCAGTGATGCTTGTCTAGGCCGTTACAATGTCCCCAAAAGAAATTACAAAAGATCTGTTCGATCGAAAAAAGAACCTTCTTGGATGGGGAAAAAGCGGCCAGAGTATGGCTGGGGATAGAAGTAAGCACGTGATTGATGAGGATCATTTTATCGCCAGAAGATAGAGTGCATTATGCCACCCTTCAAGTTTCTTTCTGATTCTTGTGATCAAGTTCTCGAAGATGCCCACATTGGATCTCCTATATACAAGAAGGCATCCGAGATAGATGAACGGAGAATGGTCCACAACGAATAATGTTAAGTTGGCAAGGTTGATAGCTTGCTCTCTCTTTATGTTGTGGTAGGTGTAGATGACGCTCTAGAAGGTATTGATCTTTCGACCTGAGCATCTAGAGTACCTCTGCAGGGTGTTGTGGACTACTTCCACCGCTCCTTCGTCCCCGGAGAAGAAAATGAGTAAGTCGTCGACGAAAGCCAGATGGGTTATGATAGTACATCCGCTGGATGTGTAGAAGTGCTGGAAGTTTGAGGTATTGACCATGTTGATAAGGTTTCTGCTCAGGACATCTGCTGCAATGATGAAGACAGTAGAAGATAGGGGATCGCCTTGCCTAACCCCGCGATTGGATTTGAAACCCTACACTTGACTATTGATGATCGTAGAGAACCATGAGTTGCTGATAGATCTCCATATGATGTTGGTCCAGGTCTCCGAGAAACCGAAAGCTCTGAATACCCAGATCATGAATTGCTAATCTAGCTTGTCATAAGCTTTCTCTATGTCGATTTTGACCGCTATGTTGCCCCCTCTTACTGGGAATTTTATGCAGGTGATTAATTCTTGGGCTAGCATTATATTGTCCTGAATGTTTCTCCCTCGGACAAACCCGCTTTGCTCCTCGAAGATGATCTTGGGGAGGATTTCTGCCATTCTGATTGCGATGATCTTAGAGATGATCTTGTTGGTGAAGGTGCAAAGACTGATGGGGCGAAAGTCTCAGAATGATTTCGGATTGTTTTTTTCGGGATAAGGATCAGATTGCACTCGAAATAGCTTTGGGGTAAATAGCTCCCTCGAAGAAAGCAATTGTCGCTTCTGTGATATCTTGTTTGATAATATCCCAGCAAGTGCGAAAGAAAATTCCCAAAAATACGTCTGGGCCAGGAGCACTGTGCTTATTCAGAGCCCAAACTGCATCTTTCACCTCCTGGGCAGTGGGGATTCGTTCCAATTAGGCGTTATCGTTAGCATTGATGAGGGGGAATTTGATCAAGGAAGGAGCTATCTTTGTGAACCGTCTCTTTGGAGAATAGTTTGGAATAGAAATCAGTGGCTACTGCTTAAATGCTCTTTTGGTCTGTTAAAATGTTCCCGTTGGCGTCAACGGTATGGTGAATCGATAGCTTCTGTTTGTGACCTTTGACGCAGTTATAAAAATATTTTGAGTTTTTGTCCGCTTCGCTGTCCCATTTCAACCCCGCTTTCTGCTTCCAGAATTCGATCTCAATTTTGAGCCTGAATTTAAGCATCGCCTTGGTGAGGTTCAGGGCTGTCCTAGCTGCTAAGGAGCATTTCGCAGCAAACATGGCTTCGGCACGGGTGACGTCGTCCTCCGTAGCCCGGACGGCTCGGAAGATGTCCCCGTAGGCTTGTTTGCTCCAATGGGATAGAGGTTTCCTCGCGGCTTTAAGCTTGTTGTTCACTCGAAAGAGGGGGTTAGGAGAGTCCTCTCGATTCCATGCCTCCGTGACGATGCACAAAAATTGTGGGTGGTCGGTCCAGAAGTCAAGGAATTGGAGGTTTCTTCTGACTGGGTTGGTATTGTTTTTAATTTCAACCAGCAACGGAGCATGATCTGATTCAGATGAATTAAGGTGGGACAGGTTGCTTTTGAACCCCATACCGTGCCAAAGGGCGTTCGTGAGGGCCCTGTCCAGCCGGGAGTATTGACGTTGGTCGCCTTCCTGCATGTTGCACCAAGTGAAAGCGTTGCCGGTGAACTGGTGTGGATCAAGGTGGGCGTTAAAGATGAAGTTGTTGAAGTCTTGCATGACCAGCATGGGAGGAGGGCAACCACCAATTTTCTCTTCTCTGCAGGTAATAACATTAAAGTCCCCAATGCAGATCCACGGAGAGTTGTTTTGATGGAGATTGATGTCAATGAGGTCGTTCCAAAGTTGTTTTCTCTCTTCGATATCGCAGCTACCATGGACCGACGAGATGACGGCACAGTTCGGGATCTTGTGGTGGTCAAACCAGCAGGAGAGAGCCTGCTTGGAGTCGTGGATGACTCCGATGTTGACGTCCTTTGAACAGAGGATCCAAATATCATGTCTGTCAGCTATGGCCATGGGGAGGCCGAGTTGCAGTTGGATAGATTTTAGTCTTTTGGGGAGAATTTTGGGTTCAATAATAATGAGGATGTCGATTTTATGGATTTTTCGCCGGCTGGTTATTCTCCTAATTGTAGGTTTATTCGCCAGTCCACGGACATTCCAAGAGAGGATGTTAAGCACTAAGGACTTTGTGGGTGGGGTTTTCGTTCCGCTTGGTGGCGGATCTTGTTTGGATTGTTGAGGTTTCTGCGGATCCTTGTTTGACATTGGCCTCTGAAACAGATGCTCCTATCTTTGTCGAAATGGGAGGTGGCTGGTTGATAGCTCCTGTGGGATCGGGGAAGGACTAACTGATTCCCCAGCAGAGTCCAGGACTGGATTCTCTGGGGGTATCACTATGGAGTCATTGGCACTCCCTATTTGAAGAATGGCTTGTTGTAGAGGATAGCCTACGGCTAGGACCTATAGGCCTCTCTGAAGTGGTTCTGGTCCTAGAATTGCTAAGGCTTCTTCGACCGAGACTTCTCTGGTGTGTTGTTGTTCGATGTCCCTGGAGTCAGTAGACACCTATGCATCCTCTAAGATGGGTGGTGTCTCGGTGATCTATCGATCGACTAGGTTGTCAGCCTCCGATTCAGCTTTTTTCGATTCAAGAGCGTCGAATTGGTTGGAGAGAGAAAGGGCGTGGATGTTGTAGGGGATCAATGCTTTGCTGGGGGATTCACTCATCTTAGACTCACCATCCTGGACCCAAATCGAGTGTGTGAGTTTCGAAGTGGTAGAAGGGATGGTTTAGGAGTCCTTCTCTTGGTTGGTGCGGAGTCATTCCTGGGAGCTTTCTTCTTTAGTTCCGGATGAAGACAACGGCAGTGCTTTGGGAGGTGACCTCTTAAATGCAGTGGTTACATAACAAGATGTGGTTGTCGTAGAGGATTTGATAGGTGTGGGTCCGATTACCCAGCTCTATTAAGATGAAATTGGGTGGTTCGGTAGTGAGGTCAAGTTCCACACATATTTTGGCGTAGTGGGCCTTAGTGAGGTTGCTGGTCTCAGGGACAGTGGCCACATAAGTACCGAAGGAGTTGGCTATATGCCTAAGTGCTGCCGGGACAAAGCAAATGAGGGGTAGGTTGGACAGGATAACCCAGACAGCTACCTGCGCTGAGTCTTCTTTGGTGCTGAAGCCAGCTGACTACTTGATGATCTTCATCTGGTGAGAGTCGATCCTGCAGGTTCTTTTGGACCATACGTTCCTGTGGTTACTGTCAGAGGATAGGTGGAGAAGAATATGTCTTGGGTCGAAGGGTGCAACGCGGTACTCCGCTGAGAGTTTCCAACTAGCTATCGTTTCCTGTACTCTGGAGAGTTTGGTGCAACCTATCGAGAATTTGAGGATAAAGGTGTGGGGAAAGGATATTGAAAGGGAAGACAATTCTACTTCAAAAAACGATACCGAAGGCACAGTGGACTTCTGGAAGGACTCAGTGTCCGGGAGCTGGACGTCTGGAAGAATGAGGTCCTTGGGAGACGCTAAGTCCAAGCGAAGTTTGGCGGCGTAGGATGGCTGAGCTGATCCTGACGCTGAAGGGTTTGAGATCTGAATGGCGGCGGGGGATGGGTTCAGCCCAGGCAGGATAGAAAGGCAAGGAGCCTCGCCGGACGCAAGGGTAGACGCCTCCTTCGTTCTGGTCGAGCTCGGGGTGACCACCGCGGAGGAGCCTCCACACCCTATGCCACCTGAGACGATCTGATTCGCCAGAGGCTCGGGGGGGATGCCGTGGTGATTGCGGGATTGGGGGAAGTCACCTGGTCGACCGACGCGAGGGTCGGTTGGGACCCACGGGGAGTGAGGCCTCAGAGGACCGAGCGGAAGTGGAGGGGGTGATGTCTGGGGCCGCGAGCACCACGGTAGCGGTAGAAAACGGCATGGGGGAGAGGCGTTGGGGATTCCAGAAGATCGGGAGAGGATAGCCGCTGCTTCCGGGGGGGCCTCGAATCCGGACAGTAAAACGTGAGGTGCGCAAGGATCCACGAAAGAAGGGAGGCAGAGATCCCATCAAGCGCGCTACGGAGTGGAGGTACGTAAACTCCGTGGGGTGAGGGGGGCCCACCACCAAATAATGCGTCTGGCTCGGGCGCAGCTGCCCCCGGGAAAGGGTGGGCCCCAGTTGGGGCGCCTCTGAACAGAAACTGCATAATAGTGGGCGATAAAACCCCCAGGGAAGGGAGGGTCCCACTAGGAGCAGAGGCCCTGGGCCGTGTTGGCACGTAAAACTGCTCCTGCGCGTAAAAACCTTGGGGCGGTAGGGCCCTACTATAGAGGTGAACGGAATGGGGTGCTGAAACCCCTTGATATGAGTGGACCCGCTGTAGGATTCCGCGCCAGAGGGAATATTATGCACAGCAGCTGCTGCATAAAGAAGTGGTGGTGAAACCCCATGATATGGATAGGCCCCACTGTGGGATGCCACACCAAATTAAGTATTACGCGTTGCAGCTACAGCGTAAAGAAGGGATGGGTCCACCACGTTAGCTGGGAAGGCTGAAACTTCCACGTGGGACCAGAAGATTGGACCCCCTAAACCTGCAACGCAAGTGGGCGTCCATCCCGAGAAGAGAGGAGCTTCGTTCGAAATTTAAACGTTAGTGGGAGAGGGATCGGGATGGAGGGAGCAGCTGCTAAGGGGGGAGATGTTCTGGGCGAACGCGGCTGAGGAACCACCGGGAGCAGATGCTAAGAGGGGATGGGAAAAGGAATTCGAGAGGTGGGAAGGCGGGGGGGTTGGGGGTGGAGTGAAGGGCGGAGGCTGGAGGAAAGGGGGGATGGAAGGGGGAAGAGAGGTCTGATGGGGAGGCGAGGGGAAGATCAGGATGAGGGAGGAAGAGATGGGGATAGAAACGATGGACAAGCTCTACGCACTTTGGTGGCCAAGGATTGGCCATCGAAGACCGCCAGAGAGGGCCGGAGAGGACCGGAGAAGGGAAGCCGTAGGGGCTTCCCAGGAGGGGAAAGAGGGGGAACACGGGAAGGGAAAGTTGATCTATCATATATATATATATATATATATATATATATATATATATATATATATATATATATATATATATATATATATATATATATATATAAATATAATATATATATATATAAATATATATATATATACACACACGTATGAACACTGAAATAAATTTAAATAATTTATATAAAATCTTATAAAATTTATAAGAATATTTCTAAAATATTTTGATAAATAATTTGAGCATTTAATCATAATAGCTATCTATACTGTAGCATTTCTTGCTAATATTAATATTTGCAAATAATTCATTTATTAAATACTATACATTTTTAATCACTAATCAAACCCTATAAAATTAGAATAAAATCTTCTTAAATTTCAACAAAATAAAAATACCTTTTTGATACATTTAGTAGATAAATTTGTTACAAGTTCATCTGTGTATATACATATTGTAGCTTTTATCTTGCTACCAAGATAATTAACACAATCTAGAAAAATTTAAAAAGTAAATAAAATATACTGTACAATATATGAAATAAAATCCTTAAACTTTAGGGATTTTATAAAACTAAATAGAAATTCTAATTTTTGAATTTGGGTTCATTTTCATGCTAATGGCACACTAATAGAAAATTTTAATTTGGTCGAAAATAACCCTAACTGAAAATATGGTAGTTACAATCCTACCCCTAGAAACATTTTGTCTTCGAAATTTAAGTTGGTTGTACTCTTCTCTAGGTGAAGCCCCTAACAATCATAGTCCAAGAAAGTCCTGCATAAATCATACAATTCATAATTCTATTTAAATAATATGCACGACAATGGTACCACTTGTCATGATATTATAGTCTCAATCAAGGTTTCTATGGACTACACTAACCAACTATAGCACAAGAAAACTATAAGGTACTAAGAAGCACACAAACAATAGCTGAAAATGTAAAGAAAGATCATACATGCTAACCCATCACCTGTAGCATTGGACGTTTTGACCCTCGTTGCCAAAAGCTCTGCCCTACCGGAACGTCTCTCTATGCTGATGCAGGGCAATTACGGTTCCACAGGTGGCCTAACTAGAATTCTTATATATCTCTGATACTCATCCCAGTTATTCTTTAACGTCAATCTAACTAAATACTTAATACGAAGGGTTATCCTTTCCAATGCTAATAATATACTACGGTTCTAGGCCACGGACATACTCGAATTACTGGCACGTACACTATGGGTGCTATCCCAAGACTTTTAAGTTACTATCTATTGGATAGCTACCCGATTTATGACTCTATCTATCACATGATACTAACTTCTATACTTGACACTTATGGGATATGCTCTTACTGAGGTACTTCAAGGATCTGTCCTATGTTTAGTACACTAACCACTAGGTTACTCAAGTCTTGAAGGCTTCTTATTCTAGAGGTTTAATCCTCCTATCCTAGTATCCTAATACTAACCCATATGCTGGCACTGAACATTCACTCTAGGATACTTACCCGAACCTTGGCAATATAACCTTATATAGTACTCCTACCCTCCAAGATACTATATACTTTCCACTGCTATCGCAGAACTACCATTCTATACATTATGCAATTCTTGGTTCATAATCATCCCCGCACTCTAATATACTGGTAAAAGCCTCCATACTCACTGAAACTTATTCCCTATAAGTTACCCCTCCTCTCTAGTTGCTGAACACTTGTACTCATATTTTCCCAGACAGTTTCTTACATACCTCGCCCCAACTTTATCCTAATACTCCAGACTAATACTATTATCTATAGCTGTAACTCCACTTTTCTGAAATATTGCAAAAATTTAAATTTTTATATTAAGTCATGATTTGGGAATATTTTTATATTTTATAGGTGAAGTTATTTTCTCAATTTTTAATCATCCCATTATTTCTTCTTTGGGCTAACTCCCATTTAAACCCAATTAGGGTTGGGCTATCACTGCCAGCCCAAGCTAATGCTTTTAAACCAACCTTGATTTCAACTTAACTTTTCTTTCCTACTCTTCTAATAGAATCCCTGGCACGAGCCCTCAATTTCTAAATTTCTAACGGCCATGTGCACTCTCTCTCCTCTAACAGAATTGTCAGAGAGAGGAGGTGGAGTTTCCCGCCGAATTGTAGCCTGAGCCTCACGCTACTAACTATCTATTTAAGGAGCCAACCACTCATTCTTTCTTCCTCTTTCCATAATTTGTTTCTGTGGTATTCTTCTTCTTCCTTTCCAAATCTCGATTTCGACCAGAAGATGAGGATGGAGCTAGCGGGACCATGCGTCGATCCTTGAAGCCAGTTAATGGTGATTCTCCTGGTTCTTCTCTGTTCCTACTTGATTCAAAAACCAAATATTACATGGATGGTTGAACGACTCATTCGTTCAAATTTCTTTTTACCTCCTGATCTGTTATTGATGGGAGTAACAATCAATTAACAGAGTATTTATCTATCTCTTGATCTAGATCTGAAGTTGCTGCTACAACATGTATGCTCGATTGAGTTGTTCCTTGTTGTTGAGGTTTTCTTAAGAATTTGAGGAGGGAATCGTTGGGCTTAGGAGAAGGATTGAGGTGTAACCAATTAGATCGGTGAGTTTGTGATGGTTTTCAGTGATCCTTTGAACAATTCAAATTTCATGATTTATTTGACCTTGTTCTTGGTCACCACACGTTTGTTTAATTGCCTGATCAGGAGTAAAATCCTGCTGGACTCGAGGAGTTGCTGTGTCGTTCATAGTGTCCTAACTTCAGATCGAGTTGCAATTCCAGGTATGACACTTTACAATAATAACTGAGTGTATGTTTTGTGATAATTAAATTATAAGTTTATATCTGGATAGGGAATTGATTGTGTTTGGATTGATTTTGTCAGTCTTCTTTAAGAACTGAGATTAGGAAGGGGGTGGTAATTGGCATGTATTGAGTCAGTTTTATTCTGTATTTTGGAGTTGAGGACATGTTGTATCCTGGATTGAAGGATTATTAACCTAGTCATCTGTCATTGAAACCAAAGCTCCGTACCATTGATTTCAGTGCTGGGGATTTTGGAAGGATTTCAATTGATCTTTGTATTTTAACTAAGAACCCTGTTGTATGTGATTTCATTTATGAATTTCTGTGTGTTTTCATATAGGGATTGACATATGATTTCGTATATGAATTTCTATGTGTTTCATATAGGGATTGACATATGATTTCATATATGAATTTCTATGTGTTTTCACATATGGATTGATATGTGATTTCATATATGAGTTTATATGTGCTTCCATATACAAGTTTATATGTGCGTGCATATATGAGTTTCTATGTGGACAGTGGATTTCTTCATGTTAACTTTTAGATGTCTTTTAATTGGATTTGGGGACATATGAAATTATGAACTGGGATTACATTGGGACTGGGCCTTGTAGACAGCCTTGCATTATTTTCTCTAATGTTTGTTGTTGAATACCTAAGCTAAGGATGTGAAAGGCAATGGATATTGGACTGACTTGTATCAGAGCTATAGGACTGAATCCTGGAAATAAACCAAGGATTTTGGCAGAATTATAGCTGTCCTGATATTATAGACTGAATCAAATCAATATCCTGTTAGTAGCCTGGGACTGATGGTATAACAGTTCATGTTCAGTCCTGCTTAGGACTGAACCATGGTATCAGTGAACCCAGACTGAATAGGTAAGGACTGGAACCAACTAATGGTGCATCAGCCATTCTTAGGTTTGGTTACAGTTGTCTTCAATTGTTCGAGTCCTATTTAGGATTTGGACCTGTCCTGTTTTGGACTGTCCCAGAACAACCTTGGATTCCTGTAGAGCTTGTTTTAAAGACTGGTCCAGATAATTTGATTTATGTTCATCTATTACCAGGTTGTGTGAACCTTCAGGTTAAGAATTTATGTTATTGATTGTTTAGTCCTGATAGAGATTGGGTGATGACTAATGTTTAAACACAATATCCTGCCACTGTACTGATCTGTCCATAATCTTACCTAAGGTATTATGGGAGATAGGTACAGGACATTAAATGGGACTGGAGGGAAGTTTGACAGGTATTCCTATTCATTTAGAGGGAAGGCTTTCAGTGGAGACTACTTGGAGTCATTGTATTTCTTAATACCAAGTAGAAGCTATCACTGTGTTGGTCTCTTAGAATACAGGAGTTTAGACAGCATGTTCAGATGTCCTGCTGTCTACTGGATTCTAGTTAACTGCTATTTTAGAACTAATGTGACTATGAGGATGGCACATATGTTTAAGCCTAGTATAGCTAAGGTTTCTAGCTGTGAGTGTCTGAGTTTTGACTAATACTCACATCCTGGAAACATGATGTGTCATGTCCAACAGTTTAGCAGTCCAATATAAATCCTGGACTGCATTATCAGTACAATTGGAGAACTGAACTACCTTTCAGTGAACCAATTGTACATAGCAGATGAAGGATTGATGTAGAATTCAACACTGTTAAGGGTTGGAATGAGATACTCTGGCCTAGAAGCAAGGTTAGGATTTAAGTTGGAGAATAGCCCTGGTTTGATCCTGTGTATGTTTGTTTATAACTCAAACATTTCCCTTTTGGTATCTGGAGTCATCATAGTAAGAAGTTATTGATGGGGTTAGATGATATAATTGTCATCCTGAAATTGGAATCCATAGCAGGACAGTGTCATTCAGATTTGATAGTGTCCTGATATTGAACTCAGGTATTGAACTGGTTATTGGGTTGGATAAATCTGAGACTGAGAAGTATTATTACTACAGTCCTATTTTAAAGCATAATAGCTAACAGTGCAATACCTTAGATATATATATGACTGTAATCTAAATAGTTGATTTTGTAATCTATACTAGTAGCCCTGTTTAGTATTGATAATACAAGGAGGTGGATGCAAGGTTAAAAAGCTAGGTGTCCTCATTAGTATGAAGGACTAGAGGTTTTAGCCTAAAAGAAAGCAAGACTATTTAGTTCCAACCTTCTAGCTAAATACTTATAGTTTCATGTCATTACATTTCTAAAGTATATCTTTCCTATGGTAAGTTATAGAAGCAAACATGATAGGTTGTGTTTAGACTATTATGTGGTTATAATGAAGAATTGATTTATAAATATAGATTAAGGTAGAGGATTAAGCTAATGTACTTTATTCATGATTAGAATTATGGATAGCTAAGTTAGAGTCAGTCAGTTTATTAATTTCTTGAAATTATAAAACAGGTGGACTTTCATACAGCTTTGCCACCCATTCTTGATCACCCTGAGCAAGACAAGTATACACCTCTGAATTGTTCATTTCTCATGTCTTCATTATTCTTTCTTGTATCTCTTGGTGACACGATATATCACGACATTGTCTCATTTCATGTTCCATGTTTCATTGTGTCTGGGAGGGGAAATACTATAAAGATGTGATCAAACCCTGTTACTACTCATGTGAATAGCTTGGGTCCCGCACCATGCACGTGGGGCCAAAGCCGTACCATTTTATTATCATTACATCTACCCAAGCCGATCACACTCTAGAAGTATTTTAAATATTGCATATGTCAGGATTCAGTATTGTATTTCAGGATTTCATGGTTTGTATTTCATGTTCAGGCTGTATTTCATGTTCAGTTTGTATTTCATGATTCAGGTTGTATTTCATGTTCAGGACTCTTACCATGTTTCCCTGTTTTACTTTCAGTATTCCTATTCAGTTCATGTCTTGTTCTCATTTCCTGTACTTTATATTATTCTTATTTTCTTGATTCATACCATGATGTACATGTTCATTTCTTTGGATATACTTTGCTCCGCTCCTGAATATGATATGTTGCAGGTGAGTTGGAGGCTTTATGTGACACATTCTATGGTGAGGAGCCTATTGATGCAGGAGAGCTAGCTGGTGCAGCTCATGACTTAGAGGCTGCAGAAGCCTAGAGATTTCCTTTAGTTTTCCTATTTATATGTATTTGAGACTAGTAGACTTTCTATCTTTCTGGAATGTAATAAGTTCTGATATTGTACTTTACTCTAGTTGGGACACATTTATATAGATGATGTGATTCACTCATGTTCTTATTATCTGGTTAGTTTCCCTAGATTGGTACAGCTTACTTTATTGTGTCTAACAACAAAGGCTGGGCGTGTCCGACTCGTATCCGGTTATTCGGGAGCGGGTCGTGACATGTTTTTAGTGGTGGCCCATACAGGTCTATCCTAATGGTATCTAGGCCTTAGCGTACTATTGGGGGACTTGATTTCACTAAGGAAACTTGAACACAGCATAGGAAAATCGGGAATTAAGGGTATATCAGGTTTATCATGTTTTCAGGTGCATTGATTATTATAAAAACATTGTTTATTAGGTTTTAGGGTTTGTCGTTCAACGAAGTTTTCTTTTTATGCAGGATGGTTGCCACAAGGAAGACCGCAGATGGAGTTGCAGGCGGTTCTGGAGTTGCAGGCGGTACAGAGCAGCCCGCACCAGATGTCCAGGCAGATCAGCTTCTGCCAGCACCTCCTATCTTTCCAGCACTGCCACCGACGATGACATTTGACGGCAACCAGGTGATGGCAATGTTTTAGCACTTTCTGGAGGCCCAGAACCATCAGGTAGTGCAGTTCAGAGCGACTGTCATCGACGCGCTGAGGACCAGAGAGCCGGCAGCACCAGCGCCAGCACCAGCACCAGTCGCACCTCCAGCACCACGGGGACTGAGACCAAGGACGACGAAGGAGTACCAGAACCTCTGCCCGCTAGACTTCTAGGGCAACGAGGGGATTCTCTATGCAGACGAGTGGCTAGAGAATGCAGAAAGGACCTTGAGGTTGGCGAACACTCCAGATGACACGAATGTGGAGGTGGCCAGCATGCGACTCTTCGACTTGGCGAGGACATGGTACCGGGAGGAGCCCCAGTTGACGGAGCCCCATGTATCTTGGATAGTTTTCAAAACACTGTTCAAGGAGAAGTTCTATCCAGAGGTGGAGAGGGATGAGCTGAGGATGCAGTTCGAGGCGCTACAGCAGGGGACTATGACGGTCGCGGAGTATACTTCGGAGTTCACCAGACTCAGCCGATTCGCTGAGAGCCTAGTTAGAGATCCAGAGGACAGGGCCTGGAGATTCAAGAAGGGTTTGAACAGGGAGCTGCTGCATGCGGTAGCTATTAGCTAGGCGACTACCTACACTAGCATCCTTAAGATCGTCCAGGCAGTCGAGAAGGAGGTGGACCCGAGGTCCAAGCAGGATAGGGACGTCGGCAGCAGCAGTTACCTGGCGCCAGCAAAGAGGGTGCAGATACAGACTCCGACGAGGCAGCATCAGCAGGCAACAGTTCAGTATCGTCTTGCCAGAGTTCCAGCAGTTCAGCATCAGAGGCAGCAGGGGATCACTTGCACATATTGCCATCAACCGGGACACCACGTGGAGGTCTGTCGCAAGAGGCTCGGACTTTGCCTCTTCTGCAGATCAGACGCACATCAGATGAGGGACTGTGCTCAGGCTATAGCCAGACTAGCAGGAGGACCCCGAGGAGCTGGAGGACCACCGCCTGCACTACCCAGAGCATTACCTGTACCCCAGAAAGGAGGGCCTCTACCACCCCAGCAGCAGAGGTTTGTACAGCACCAGCAGCAGCAGAGGAGAGGAGCACAGCAGGGACGTGCTTACGACTTGGCCGCAGTTGAGGAGGAGGCAGCTCCAGATGTCATCACAGGTTCTGTTATCATCTATTCATTTCTTGCCATTCTTTATTTGATTCTGGAGCCATACATAGCTTTATATCATATAAGTTTCTGCATAGACACGGCTTCACTCCCAAGCCCACTAGGAGGAACTGTCAGATTATGATAGGAGGTAGGATTGTGCCGGTCAGTGAGATGGAGGATTGCCCTATCACTATAGCTGGACGAGAACTTAGGGCTCGACTTCTGGTTATGCCATTGCCCGGATTCGGCGTAGTCCTCGGCATCGACTAGATGAGCGAGCAGTTTGCTGTAATAGACTGCCATGAGGGGAAGGTGACTTTCAGCCCGCCAGGACTTCCACAGTTCGAGATCAGCAGACGAGTTGCAGAGAGGCCAGAGGGAGTCTACTTCGGAGCAGTTGCAGAAGACCAGGAGTTGCCACATCCGCTGATTGCAGAGTATCTCGACGTCTTCCCCGAAGAATTGTCAGGATTGCCGCCAAATCGAGACGTAGAGTTCAGCATCGACCTAGTGCCCGGATCAGTGCTAAAATCCCAGCATTGTTACAAGATCAACCCGAAGGAAGCGGCAGAGTTGAAGGCTCAGATTGATGAGCTTGAGGGCAAGGGATTTATTCGGTCCAGTGCTTCACCCTGGGGAGCACCGGTACTTTTCGTGCCCAAAAAGGATAGGACGGTGAGGATGTGCATTGATTACCGTGCACTTAACAACATCACCATCAAGAATAGGTACCCTTTGCCGCGTATTGATGAGCTGTTTGATCAGCTGAGTGGAGCGAGGGTCTTTTCTAAGATTGACCTTCGGTCGGGGTATCACCAGATGAAGGTTCGAGAGCAGGATATTCTGAAGACAGCCTTCAACACTCGATACGGCCAGTATGAGTTCTTAGTGATGCCGTTTGGACTCACCAATGCCCTCGCAGTTTTTATGAACTTGATGAATAAAGTTTTTCACAAGTATCTGGACAAGTTTGTCGTAGTCTTCATTGACGACATTCTGATTTATTCGAAGACGGAGGAGGAGCATGTGGAGCACCTGCGAATTGTACTGGAGATACTGCGGAAGGAGAAACTGTACGAGAAACTCTCAAAATGTGAGTTTTTCTTGGACCGGGTGGAGTTTTTAGGGCATGTGGTGACAGGAGAGGGGATTTCTGTAGATCCCAAGAAGATTGAAGCAGTAGAAGCTTGGGCACCTCCCATATCAGTAGCTGAGATTCGTAGTTTCCTGGGGCTAGCAGGATACTACAGGAAGTTCGTGAAGGACTTCGCCAGGATAGCAGAGCCTATGACGAAGCTTACGCGGAAGGACGAGGAGTTCATCTGGAGCGACGCCTGCCAGTCAGCATTTAAAGAATTGAAGAGAAGACTCACGACAGTGCCAGTTCTAGCTTTGCCGTCAGGATCAGGAGGATTTGTCATCTACAGCGACGCTTCAGGGAAGGGTTTGGGATGTGTGCTTGAGCAGAACAAGAAGGTTATAGCTTATGCTTCTAGACAGTTGAGGCCCCATGAGAAGAATTATCCTACACATGACTTGGAGCTTGCAGCAGTCATATTTGCCTTGAAACTGTGGAAGCATTACCTGTATGGAGAGCGAGTGGACATCTTCACGGACCACAAAAGCCTGAAGTATGTCTTTACTCAGAAGGAGCTGAATATGAGGCAGCACAGATGGCTGGAACTCATAAAGGACTTTGATATCAGTCTGCAGTACCACCCTGGGAAGACGAATGTGGTTGCAGATGCTCTCAGTCGTTATCCTATTGCTATGTATCTCACCATGGATCGACATCTCTTGGAGGACCTTAAAAGTCTTGGGATTGAGGTTGTTCTGCCAGGATATGGGGGACAGATGATGCATATGCAGATACAGTCGGGATTATTGGAGAGGATCAAGGAGGCCCAGATTCTTGATGAGGGACTCCGATGTCTTAGAGCTCAGGCAGAGATGAGTTTGCTCGACGATTTCACCATTACGGAGGACGGATCCTTGAGGCACGGGAGCCAGTTGTGTGTGCCCAAGGACTTACGGGAGGAGGTGATACAGGAGGCCCACCAGTCGCAATATTCTATACATCCTGGGTCTACCAAGATGTAGAAGGATTTACGAGAGTATGTTTGGTGGTATGGGATGAAGAGAGAGGTCGCCAGATTTGTTTCCAGATGCCTTGTGTGCCAGCAATTCAAGGCGGAGTGCTAGAGACCAGCAGGACTACTCCAGCCTTTACCTATCCTGGAATGGAAGTGGGAGCACATTACCATGGACTTCGTCTCTGGATTGCCGCGTACTCCCAGTGGCAAGGACGCTATTTGGGTGATCGTGGACAGATTGACAAAGTTCGCTCATTTCATTCCATTCAAGGCTGGGCTGTCGACCGAGAAGCTTGCAGACCTCTACATGCGTCAGATCGTGAGGATTCACGGGGTGCCGATGAGTATCGTTTTAGATCGAGACAGCCGCTTCACATCACACTTCTGGAGGAGTCTACAGACGAGTTTGGGATCACAGCTGAAGTTCAGTACGGCCTATCATCCACAGACGGACGGGCAGTCCGAGAGGACCATTCAGACCCTGGAGGACATGCTGCGGGTTTGCACACTCGATTTCGGCGGTTCGTGGGAGGACCATTTGCACCTTGTGGAGTTTGCCTATAACAACAGTTATCAGGCTAGCATCGAGATAATCCCGTTCGAGGCGCTGTATGGAAGGAGATGCCGCACTCCACTATCTTGGGACGACGTTGGCGAGAGAGCTTTGCTTGGGCCAGAGATGGTGGTAGATTCAGCTGAGAAGATCAGACTGATCAGGGATCGTCTCAGAGTTGCGCAGGATCGGCAGAAGCACTGGGCGTACAGCAGCAGACGGCCATTGGAGGTTGCAGCTGGCGATAGAGTGTTCATGAAGATCTCACCGACCAGAGGCGTCATTCGGTTCGGCAGAGGCGGGAAGCTCAGTCCGAGGTACATCGAGCCTTTTGAGGTGACAGCACGGATTGGCGAGGTGGCATATCGACTAGCACTTCCAGCTAGCTTGGAGGGAGTATATAGCGTCTTCCACGTATCTCAGCTTCGACGTTACATTCCAGACCCGAGCCATGTGGTGGACTATTCTGAGCTGGAGGTGGGCCCGAGTTTGACCTACGAGGAGCAGCCAGTAAATATCCTGGACCGGAGGGAGAAGCGACTGCGGAACCAGACCATTTCTCTTGTCCGTGTCATGTGGAGACATCACTCTCCGGGAGAGTCCACATGGGAGTGCGAGGATGAGATGCGAGAGCGCTACCCTACATTGTTTACTTGATTGTATTTTGTATTTTGAATTTCCAATATTCAATAAATAATTCGGGGTATTTTCGTAAATCAAATTTTGAATTATATCTAATTTTGAGGACGAAATTTTTTCAAGGGGGAGAGATTTGTAACTCCACTTTTCTAAAATTTTGCAGAAATTTAAATTTTTATATTAAGTCATGATTTGGGAATATTTTTATATTTTATAGGTGAAGTTATTTTCTCAATTTTTAATCATCCCATTATTTCTTCTTTGGGCTAACTCCTATTTAAACCCAATTAGGGTTGGGCCATCACTGCCAGCCCTAGCTAATGCTTTTAAACCAACCTTGATTTCAACTTAACTTTTCTTTCCTACTCTTCTAATAGAATCCCTGGCACGAGCCCTCAATTTCGAAATTTCTAACGGCCATGTGCACTCTCTCTCCTCTAACGGAATTGTCAGAGAGAGGAGGTGGAGTTTCCCGCCGAATTGTAGCCTGAGCCTCACGCTACTAACTATCTATTTAAGGAGCCAACCACTCATCCTTTCTTCCTCATTCCATATTTTGTTTCTGGGGAATTCTTCTTCTTCCTTTCTAAATCTCGATTTCGACCAGAGGATGAGGATAGAGCTAGCGGGACCATGCATCGATCCTTAAAGCTAGGTAATGGTAATTCTCCTGGTTCTTCTCTGTTCCTACTTGACTCGAAGACCAAATGTTACATGGATGGTTGAACGACTCATTCGTTCAAATTTCTTTTCACCTCCTGATCTGTTATTGATGGGAGTAACAATCAATTAACAGAGTATTTATCTATCTCTTGATCTAGATCTGAAGTTGCTGATACAACATGTATGCTAGATTGAGTTGTTCCTTGTTGTTGAGGTTTTCTTAGAGAATTTGAGAAGGGAATCGTTGGGCTTAGGAGAAGGATCGAGGTGTAACCAATTAGATCGGTGAGTTTGTGATGGTTTTCAGTGATCCTTTAAACAATTCAAATTTCATGATTTATTTGACCTTGTTCTTGGTCACCACACGTTTGTTTAATTGCCTGATCAGGAGTAAAATCCTGCTGGACTCGAGGAGTTTCTGTGTCGTTCATAGTGTCCTAACTTCAGATCGAGTTGCAATTCCAGGTATGACTCTTTACAATAATAACTGAGTGTATGTTTTGTGATAATTAAATTATAAGTTTATATCTGGATAGGGAATTGACTGTGTTTGGATTGATTATGTCAGTCTTCTTTTAGAACTGAGATTAGGAAGGGGGTGGTAATTGGCATGTATTGAGTCAGTTTTATTCTGTATTTTGGAGTTGAGGATATGTTGTATCCTGGATTGAAGGATTATTAACCTAGTCATCTGTCATTGAAACCAAAGCTCCATACCATTGATTTCCGTGCTGGGGATTTTGGAAGGATTTCAATTGATCTTTGTATTTTAACTGAGAACCCTGTTGTATGTGATTTCATTTATGAATTTCTGTGTGTTTTTATATAGGGATTGACATATGATTTCGTATATGAATTTCTATGTGTTTCATATAGGGATTGACATATGATTTCATATATGAATTTCTATGTGTTTTTATATATGGATTGATATGTGATTTCGTATATGAGTTTATATGTGCTTCCATATACAAGTTCATATGTGCGTGCATATATGAGTTTCTATGTGGACAGTGGATTTCTTCCTGTTAACTTTTAGATGTCTTTTAATTGGATTTGGGGACATGTGAAATTATGAACTGGGATTACATTGGGACTAGGCCTTGTAGACAGCCTTGCATTAATTTCTCTAATGTTTGTTGTTGAATACCTAAGCTAAGGATGTGAAAGGCAATGGATATTGGACTGACTTGTATCAGAGCTATAGGACAGAATCCTGGAAATAAACCAAGGATTTTGGCAGAATTATAACTGTCCTGATATTATAGACTGAATCAAATCAATATCCTGTTAGTAGCCTGGGACTGATGGTGTAGCAGTTCATGTTCAGTCCTGCTTAGGACTGAACCATGGTATCAATGAACCCAGACTGAATAGGTAAGGACTGGAACCAACTAATGGTGCATCAGCCATTCTTAGGTTTGGTTACAGTTGTCTTCAATTGTTCGAGTCCTATTTAGGATTTGGACCTGCCCTGTTTTGGACTGTCCAAGAACAACCTTGGATTCCTGTAGAGCTTGTTTTAAAGACTGGTCCAGATAATTAGATTTATGTTCATCTATTTCTAGGTTGTGTGAACCTTCAGGTTAAGACTTTATGTAGTTGATTGTTTAGTCCTGAAAGAGATTGGGTGATGAGTAATGTTTAAACACAATATCCTGCCACTGTACTGATCTGTCCATAATCTTACCTAAGGTATTATGGGAGACAGGTACAGGACATTGAATGGGACTGGAGGGAAGTTTGACTGGTATTCCTATTCATTTAGAGGGAAGGCTTTCAGTGTAGACTACTTGGAGTCATTGTATTTCTTAATACCAAGTAGAAGCTATCACTGTGTTGGTCTCTTAGAATGCAGGAGTTTAGACAGCATGTTCAGATGTCCTGCTGTCTACTGGATTCTATTTAACTGCTATTTTAGAACTAATGTGACTAGGAGGATGGCATATAGGTTTAAGCCTAGTATAGCTAAGGTTTCTAGATGTGAGTCTCTGAGTTTTGACTCATACTCACATCCTGGAAACATGATGTGCCCTGTCCAACAGTTTAGCAGTCCAATATAAATACTGGACTGCATTATCAGTACAATTGGAGAACTGAACTACCTTTCAGTAAACCAATTGTACATAGCAGATGAAGGATTGATGTAGAATTCAACACTGTTAAGGGTTGGAATGAGATACTCTGGCCTAGAAGCAAGGTTAGGATTTAAGTTGGAGAATAGCCCTGGTTTGATCATGTGTATGTTTGTTTATAACTCAAACATTTCCCTTTTGGTATCTGGAGTCATCATAGTAAGAAGTTATTGATGGGGTTAGATGATATAATTGTCATCCTGAAATTGGAATCCATAGCAGGACAGTGTCATTCAGATTTGACAGTGTCCTGATATTGAACTGAGGTATTGAACTGGTTATTGGGTTGGATAAATCTGAGACTGAGAAGTATTATTACTACAGTCCTATTTTAAAGCATAATAGCTGACAGTGCAATACCTTAGATATATATATGACTGTAATCTAAATAGTTGATTTTGTAATCTATACTAGTAGCCTTGTTTAGTATTGATAATACAAGGAGGTGGATGCAAGGTTAAAAAGCTAGGTGTCCTCATTAGTATGAAGGACTAGAGGTTTTAGCCTAAAAGAAAGCAGGACTATTTAGTTCCAACCTTCTAGCTAAATACTTATAGTTTTATGTCGTTACATTTCTAAAGTATATCTTTCCTATGGTAAGTTATAGAAGCAAACATGATAGGTTGTGTTTAGACTATTATGTGGTTATAATGAAGAATTGATTTATAAATATAGATTAAGGTAGAGGACTAAGCTAATGTACTTTATTCATGATTAGAATTGTGGATAGCTAAGTTAGAGTTAGTCAGTTTATTAATTTCTTGAAATTATAAAACAGGTGGACTTTCATACAGCTTTACCACCCATTCTTGATCACCCTGAGCAAGGCAAGTATACTCCTCTGAATTGTTCATTTCTCATGTCTTCATTATTCTTTCTTGTATCTCTTGGTGACACGATATATCACGACATTGTCTCATTTCATGTTCCATGTTTCATTGTGTCTGGAAGGGGAAATACTATAGAGATATGATCAAACCCTGTTACTACTCATGTGAATAGCTTGGGTCCCGTACCGTGCACGTGGGGCCAAAGCCGTACCATTTCATTATCATTGCATCTACCCAAGCCGATCACACTCTAGAAGTATTTCAAATATTGCACATGTCAGGATTCAGTATTGTATCTCAGGATTTCATGGTTGTATTTTATGTTCAGGCTGTATTTCATGTTCAGTTTGTATTTCATGATTCAGGTTGTATTTCATGTTCAGGACTCTTACCATGTTTCCCTGTTTTACTTTCAGTATACCTATTCAGTTCATGTCTTGTTCTCATTTCCTGTACTTTATATTATTCCTGTTTTCTTGATTCATACCATGATGTACATGTTCATTTCTTTGGATATACTTTGCTCCGCTCCTGAATAGGATATGTTGCAGGTGAGTTGGAGGCTTTATGTGACACATTCTATGGTAAGGAGCCTATTGATGCAGGAGAGCTAGCTGGTGCAGCTCATGACTTAGAGGCTGCATAAGCCTAGAGATTTCCTTTAGTTTTCCTATTTCCATGTATTTGAGACTAGTAGACTTTCTATCTTTCTGGAATGTAATAAGTTCTGATATTGTACTTTACTCTGGTTGGAACATATTTATATAAATGTTGTGATTCACTCATGTTCTTATTATCTGGTTAGTTTTCCTAGATTGGTACAGCTTACTTTGTTGTGTCTAACAACAAAGGCTGGGCGTGTCCGACTCGTATCCGGTTATTCGGGAGCGGGTCGTGACAATAGCACACTCAATGACACTAATCTGACAAGCTATATCTAGCATATGTGTAAGCTCCCTAAATTTTTGGATATATTTTTAATGTGAATCATTAATATTAATTTATATTTAAGGCAAATTAGACTTTTACATATTTTCTATTTATGGTAAATCCTAATGACACAATCTCTAGTCCTATTGAGCTACCGGTTGACTTAGCTAGTCCAAACTCAACCCAAATATCCCTATACCTCCACATGGTTCATACCAAATATTATATACTATTGTCCTCTCTACAAAATACCAAACATAATGATATGACATCCAAAACCTAATACTTAACCTACTAGAAATAATTCCAGCCCTATATACTTTGGACTTGACCCAACCATTAACTCACCACATAACCACTATAGGTTGGACTCAAGTGTGGTCAAGTACACTAAATGGGCATCCAATCCTCCCCACTTATTCATCTTCCATAACCCCCAAGCACCCTTAACCATTCCCTTTCTATAACCTACAAAAACTTCCAACCATTAACTCTCCACTCAACCCTTCACCTCCCCCTTAATGGTTGGCTATATAGACTTCTCCTCACCTTATTACCTCATAGCATATGAACAAAACTTCTTCCTAACCTACTTCATAATAATTTCTCTTCACAAACCATCTCCAAAATCCTTCTCAATTTTCCTCCAAACAACCATCTTTCCACCCCTACCCAGGTTGAATCCGAATTCAACTAGTCTCCACCATTTCGGCCATATCTATCTCTACAATAAGTATTTCTCTCTAAAATTTAGTATGCTTCTTCCTCTCTCTGTTCTCACCATTTTTTCTTCACAAACATTTCAGCAAAACCTACTCTAACTCCCTCAAAACAGCCCCTCCATCAGAGGTTGAAACTGAATTCGGTGCACTGCTGTTCGCGCACCCTTAGGAGACCCCATGGCAGCAACTAATCCCTTGATAACGTTTCTAACACTCTTCTAAAACATTCCACTATGTCAAAATTCATCTTGTAAAGGTATGTATTTGCTTGCAACTTCATTATTTTTGTCACCGTAGTCATTGATTCTCAAAATAGAACTTGTATAGATTTATGTCCTATTTGTCCTACTGAAATTCGATGGTTAAGAATATTAAATTATATGGTAATATATTTTGAATATTATTTATAAGTTTATTTATTTCAGAATATAAAGTGTTATATTTTCAAGATTTTATCTAGTCCGAATCAACCGAAATTGGACAACCTAGTGAGATTACTTGAATGTGCTAACTGGATAGCTTAATTTTAGCATATAAAATAAATATGATATGTTTGAATTATTTTGAAATATTATTTCAGAATCAAAATACTAAATTTTCTATTATAATTGGTTCCAAATAAATAGGTATATTGGCCATATTGTGTCATTAATTTGACATACTAACTAGATAATTATTTCTTGTATATATTATCATCAAATAATATTTATAAATAGTTTTAATTTATATTTTAGAATATAAATTAGTATATTTTATATATTGAATGATTTATTTTTACATAAGTTGGCAACTTTGTATTCACAAACTAGTTGTCAAGTTGCTAAAACACCTAGTCGATATGCAACGGAACATTGTATATGCAACAACAAATATTTTAGTATTTTTTAACTAAATAAATATAAATTCAAGAAATTACTTCATAATAATTTTAGTTTTATTTGTTGTCGACATGCATGTTTGAGAGGCTACATGCATGTTCGAAGTATCATTTAGCGTCGTCGTGAATTTGGGACATCGTCTCGTATCTACGTATGTTTAGGATTACACGTATTGGAATCAAATGAATGCCTAAATGTACATGTAATAACATGATGTCGAGACCCACACGACGTAATAGAAAGTAGCATGGTACATGATTATTAGCACGTTGTCGAAGGCCATACAACTGTTGGATCCTTGGCATAAAAGTCACCATACTAGTTGATGTTGTGCAGTTGATCACATTCATTTTATATTGATTGAATTAGATTGTGTGCATTGATTAGAATATGTTATAATAGGAAAACTTGGATCTGCTGTACCTTCAACTGAGGACATCAGTCAGGTGACACCACAGCAGGCAGCAGGCAGCAGGCAACAGGCAAGTGTACCTTGCCATCATGTGTCTCAATTCTTGCTCTATTTATTAGTATTTAGTTACTATAGCATTTGGATAGGATTGTTGTGTGTGTCTACCCTAGGGCTGTGAAAGATACTTGTAGAAGCATGAAAAATATAGGGTTCATGCAGATTACAAATTGCTGCATAGGAACTTTGGGCCAAACAGGTTCGCATAAAGGAAAGCCGTATGACTGGTTCAATGACATATGTGGCCCGTCGACAACCAGTTGCAGAAGAAAGATATGCGGCAAAGAGGAGCAGTTCGTCTGATAAAGCTGACAAGTCCTGACAAAACTGACAAAAATGACAGCTCTGACACTTCGACAAAAAGATAAGCCGTGAGACGTCGCCCAAAAGCAGGGTTCGTACGCCTTCATGCGGCAGAAGGAGTGTCATCTAAGCCGCATGAACCTTATGCGGCTCAGACATATGCAGCCCCAAAGTATCCAAACTTCATGCAGCCATGAGTAACTGTGATCTAAGCTGCATAAGCTTTATGCGGCCAAAATACAGAATCTATGCGGCTTAAATTCTTAAGCTATGTCTGGACTAAGGAAGTTTACGACTTAAGCCGCATGAGGCTCATGCGGCCCAACATGGTCGAAAATTGAGAGATCTATGCAGCTAAAAAATGATCCCTGCAGCAGGACACGTGGCAATCTGACCAAGTCCTAAATACCCAGATATGCTACAACAAAATCCTAACAAATTGACAGATGGCAGCTAAAGAGCGGGTCTTCACGTGCCAATCAGCCACATGGTCGCAGGCCATCTATGCGGCTGAACATACATTCTATTATAAATAGCAGGGTGCCACACCCCTGCAAAAGGCTGGCAACCTTCAAAAAAGCAATTTCTTCAAGATCTAAAGACTGCGTCAGATAGTCCACGGGGTCAGACAGAGTTGATAGCACTTTCCCGAGCCTCCACCGTCACCCCCAGAATAAAAACTAAACAATTGTATTTAGATTGTTTCCTAGGATTTCTTTCTAGGCTTTTCTTTGTACAAGCGAGTTTGCAATCAATTTCAGCGTTCTGTAATACCTGTCTTTGATTTTTTATGGCAAACACGATGGCGACTTTGCCGGGGACATCCTTATCTTCTGATGAGAAGCTGGTGACGCAATCTGACTCGTCCAAGATCGGCTCTACGCAGCAAATGCTTGTGGTTAATTTCGACCAACAAGCCTTCGAAGAAATGCGCTCTGAAGGGAGCGCCAACCCGTCTCAGAAGCGAACCAACCCAAAGAGGACTCGCAAGGTGTCGGTGCGTAAAATTGTTGCCCCCGACCAAGTTCTTGAAGAAGCTCCTTCTGCAGCACAAGACGGTGACCAAAGCTCTCCTGCGGCTTTGCTTCCGACCGCAGAGGACCCCATTGCCCCTAAATCCAGCAGAGGAAAATACTACGATGCTAGGTTTTTGGGGGCATGAGGGAAATCCATATCAAAGAAGAAACCACATAAGAGAGATGGACAGTCTGTCCATGCGACAGCCAACTCTGGCTGCAGGCAGACGACTCATGTGGCAGCCAACTCTGGCCGCAGGCAGACAACTCATGCGGCAGCCAACTCTGGCCGCAGGAAGATGGTCCATGCGGCAGCCAGCTCTAGCCGCAAGAAGATGGTCTATGCAATAGCCAATCCTGGCCTCAAACAGGATGTCTTATGCGGCCCTTTCAGGATCTCTGTCTTCGACCGCCTCTCATGCGGGTCCGACGCCATGCGACCAATTGAGAATGTGGGATGTACCAATTTGGACTATTTTTACCATGCAACTTCGGGTCTTAAGTCAAAAAAGTCTAGGACAGTGCGGGCCCAACCAGCCCAGTCAACTGTCCAAGTTGCTGACTGTCAGCCGGTCTCGTTGACTATTACACGGGCTCCTGACAAAAAGTTGTACAGAACCACCCACGTCCAGTCCCCCAGGGCTAACGGACAGGGTGGGTCTTTAAAGTCTCCCTCTAAAGATCCAGAGCAAGTGCTTTTACTAGCCACTGATCAGGGAGCAAACACGATGTCTAAACACCCGTGTGTTCGGGATTCCCGAGTTCATAAGTTTGGTACAAAGGTAGAGCAGCTTCCTACCGACTTACGTGACGTGATTACTCACAAATGCAAGACGGCAGCGTCGGCATACAATGAGTCCCTCTCGGGGCGTCATTGTACCCAAGTCATCATCAACTGCTGCTGCGACAAATCAGCAGAACCTGAAGATCGGCAGTCAGTTTTCCAACGACTGCAGCAGCTAGCACCTATCCGACAATAACTCAAGGAACATGTACAAATTCTAGGGGACGAGGAGTTTCCTTTTGCCTCCTTTAATTCAACTCAAGAGGTTCCTCCTGTCAAGGGAGGAAAGAAGATAGGCTCTTCCAGCCCGGCCATCTCAGCCAGTATTGCAAGGAGACCCCCATCTGGGGATTTCCATCGACAACCACAGGGGGGTGTCTATTTAGGCACTCGATCCAAAAAGAAGCTTTCGGCACCGGGGGGTGCGTCTTCGGCTTCCTTGATAGTAGATAAAGCTGGGGGTAGCAGTCCCCTCAATGTATACGACAACCCGGTATACCAAGAGGACATACAGGGGGTAGAGGTCTCCAGAACTGTGCAACAGACTTGGATTTTCCTGAGGGACACCACCCTCACCAAGACGATATGGCTTCCTGCATAGGAGGTAGCACCCTTCCGAGTCAGAGGAAGATGATATTCCGACATTCTCTGACGATTTCTATATATAAGGGTACGACACAAAGAGTACCTCTGCCACAATCCTTTCTACCTCTACCCACGTGAGGACAGTCTTTATGGCTGACGATGATCATGAAGCATCTTCTGACCGACAACGACTAGAAGTGCTGGAAGCCATGCTCCTGTCCTTGGTCAAGTCCGTGGACGAGATCAAAGCCGCCTTGCCAACTCAACCAGCGAGGACACCCGGACAAACAAGCCTGGGACCCGCAATCAACGCAGACTCTAACACGACCGACCCTCCTTTGGGTGATGATCCCTTAGCAGCATCAATTCCTTCAGCTGCAGATGAAGCCAAGGAGGCAAGGAGGAAAGTCCAGGAGCTTTGAGCAATGTTCAATGCCCGAGACTCCTCTCGGGATCTCAAAATACGGCAGCCATATCCCGTTGCATGGAGAGATGTGCCTTTTCTACCACGGTACAAGTCGTTCCATATCGATTCGTATGACGGGAAGACCTCTGCTAGTCGGTACATGACTTACTTTGAAGTCACGACTGACCACTTGCCGCATAGCGACGCCATCCTTATACAATTATTCATTGGAGCATTGGAGGGGATCGCGTTTAACTGGTACCGCAACCTTCCCGACAATTCTATCCATTCTTTTGACGGCTTCAAGCACATGTTCTTAGAAAGATTCTATGAAGTAGGACATGATGTAACGATGTCATCTCTCATGGACGTCGTTCAGGGAGAGAGGGAGCTAACGAGGAACTATATCGAGCGGTTTTGCCAAACCTCAATAAAATTTCCCCAAGGCAATCCCGAGAGCTCCTTGATTGAAATCTGCTAAAAGAAGCTACTCCCTGCAATTAGCCTCTGGATGGGTGACGATCAGTTTAGGGATTGGACGACCTTCATCATAAGTGCTACCAATGTAGAGACAAAATTGAAGAAGGCTCGCCAGCTAGGATTATACATCCCAGACGGAGAAGATAATGGCAGATGTCCTGGTTCCACCTCCAATAACAACAACAGTAGCGACACCACTAACCGAGACAATAAGGGCAAACATGCCATGGTCACTGATGCGACTCCCAAACCCGAACAAAAACAGGGGGAAGGTCCGTAGCCCAAGGTCAAATACTCATTTGAAGATAGTCATGTCAAACCTATCTTCGATATGCTCTTACAAGGGGGTAGGATCCAGCTCCCTCCACCAAGGTGCAAGCCCCGAGCAACAAAAATGGAGGACCCAAAGTATTGTCACTTCCACCGTTATATCCATCATGTCACTCATGATTGCTTCCAATTGAAATGGTACATTCAGAGTCTTATCGACTCTAAAGCTCTGTCGATAGACTTCGAAGAGGTTACCATGGCGACAAACATAGTGTCTATTCAGTTCGACGACTTCCCTATAACAAGCACTCCAGACGGGGTCATACCTGTCCCTCGGGCAATGATGGAGGTTACTAATCTTCTTCTCGTCCGGAGCCAAACACCGAGATTGGTACCACTTACCACATCACGAGGAGAGATAATGTGGGTGCATCCAGACTTGGTGTCCAAAGTTACCCAGGGGGTGTCATCTCCTACCAGCAAGAAAAAGGACAGGAAGTCTTGATCCTGCCATACAATTTTAGTCGAGGCTGAGGAAGCTGCAGCCATTCTTACCCGGTCTGGAGCACAAGTCTAGCCCGCACGGGATAGTTCAGCCGAAGATTCTCAGCCGGCAATGTTGCCTCCTTCTGATGTTCCAAGCCCATCTCAGCCTCCACTGGCGGATAAGTCCAAAACAAAGGAAACCCGTTTCGACATGCCACTCCACAATGATGTACCTCAGGGACTGGAAAGAGCTTAAAACTTTGACATATTAGCAAAATTGGCCAATACGCCAGCAAAGTTGTTATACGAGCTCCTAAGACTTTCTAAGGATCTTTGTGTCGCATTAAGTAAAGCACTCCAGAATACTGACGCCTACTTAGCTCAGGTCAAGCCTCCAGGGGAAGACCCGCCAGCAGATCTATATGGCGGCGATAGCACAGATGCAATGCCTAACATCATATTTACTCCTTAGGACATGTTGATCAAGTCCAATTTGTGTGATCGCCCCTTGTAATACACTGGGAACATAGGCGACATCAAGGTGGATCGGATTTATATCAACCCTGGCTCGTCAATAAGCATCATCCCGAAAAGCCTGCTCCAACTTCTTGGCATCCCTATGCATCTGCTAGCAGCAACCAACACTGCCATTACCGATTTTAACTCAGAAAGAAGCTATCCCTTAGGAAAGATTCGGTTGAAGTCCATATTGGTGACCTAAAGACGAAAGTTACCTGCTACGTCATCGAGGTAGACACACCCTACAACATCCTCTTGGGGCGTCAGTAGATACATAACTATATGACCATGCCGTCCACCCTCCACTAGTGCTTCAAGTATGTCAATAGACACGGCTTCGTGATGACCGAATTCGCCAACATCGATCCCTTCAAAGGGGTTGAGTCTTATTATTCTTCGGAGGCTTGTTTATATGAAGAATCCATGAAGTACATTATTAACAAACTGGAGACCATCACAGGGCCAGAGGAACCCATGATAATTCACCTCTAGACTCGTAAATCAGGCAAAGTCGTACCCCTTATCGCAACCTTGCATGAAGAGGTACCTGGTTCTCTCGTTCAAGCTGCGTAGTTGGAACCAATGGTCATCCGACTCCCAAAGTCAAGAGCCAAAGCCCATCATAGGGCCGATGGTAATACAATTGCCAAAATCCATCTGAAGACAATCGGAAGACACAAAATCCCTTGCCGAGCCAATTGTCACCCGTCTTCACATGACGAGCCGACAACTAAATGTCGATCCGAGATACTTAGGCAAGCCAATATTTCAAGTTTGACCTTTGGTGGTCAAGTTGCCCAAGACGGCATCCCAACCTTTGGGATCGTAGGGGGTAGCCGAAGAGGACGTAGAACTCGCTAAATACTTGCTTACATAGGTGGATAGCCCCTCTCCTGATGATGTAATCCTTGTGGATAAAATTCCTTATTTCATCAATAAGAGGCTGCCGTTGGACTACTCTGAGTATGATAAGCCTAATCTAACGTATGTCGCACGGACTGTCTAGACGTTAGCCTGCACACACGGTTGACAACCGTCCATACCCCAAATCGACTTGCTCCCATAAAAGGCGCTTACTTCCCGGTCCCAGATAGTAGAGGATGGGATCACAAAAATCATCTTTGGCCGAAAAGAAGGTCCTCAATCTTTCACACCACAAGAGTCCTACCTCGGACCCGACGCTGGAAGGTTACCGCTCTACCTGTATATTCCTCAAGCCAAGTACTTCATGCAAAAGCAGGGGTACGACATGGAGGCTACCCCGGGTCTAAATCATGGCAATGGTCGGTATTGCCTCTACAGCCGTCGATACCGGCAGGAAATCCTCAGGATTATTATCACAAATCCAGACGCGGCCTCGGGCATGTTACTCCACCAACAATGCCCGAAAGTTCTGATGAAGAATGCGAGTGGCACTCTTATTCGTCCGAGTCACCCATTTATGACTCCGATAGCAGTATTGGAGACATATTCATACAGACATTATCTGTCAATATGACATCCGCTGATACCGAAGAGGAAGACGAAGACCTACTTGAACCACTTGAGTTGGAGCCTTGGGTCTCGCAACTAGATGCATAATGGGAGAAATGCTTTTAACTTCGTGAACCTCCCACCGAGGATGAGGTTATGCAAGTTAACCTCGGCGATGAAACCTCTCCAAAGCTAATCTTTGTCAATCAAAGCCTGACAGACGACGAGTGGGAGTCGTTGTTACAACTCGTTAGAGAATACATCGATGTCTTTGCCTGGAGCTATGAAGACATGCCAGGGCTAAATCCCGAAATTATACTTCATAAGCTCAATATTTATCCGGACGCAAAACCAGTCAAACAACACCAGCAACAGTTTCATTCAGACATCATAAATTCTACTAAAAAGGAAGTAAACAAGCTCATAGCTAGCGGTTTCATCTACGAAGAGCAGCACCTAGACTGGGTAGCCAATGTAGTGCCAGTCATCAAGAAAAACGAAAAGATACAAATTTGTATCGATTTCTGCAATCAGAATACAGCATGCCCTAAGGATGAATTCCCTCTTTCGATAACTGACATAATGATCGACAATACGTGTGGCTTCGAGCGCATGTCCTTTATGGATGGCTTTTCAGTATACAATCAAATTAAGATGTCTCCTGATGACGAGAAGCATACATCATTCTAAACGCCGATCGGCATATATTGTTATACGGTCATGCCCTTTGGCCTAAAGAACGCAGGTGCGACATATCAATGGACTATGAGTGTTATTTCAGAGATTATTTGTGGAAGACGGTGGAGTGTTACGTTGATGACATCGCCGTCAAGAGCCGCTCCAAAGATGATCATTTACATGATTTGAGGACAGTATTCGACCTCATGCGAGCACACAACCTAAAGATGAGTCCCACCAAGTCTTTTCTGGGGTGTCCAACGGAAAGATCTTGGGCTTTGTCATTACTTTCCGGGGCAATCACATAGATCCCGACAAAACAGAAGCAATCATGGAGATGAATCCACCAAGGAATCTCCGCAAACTCCACGGCCTTCAGGGAAGACTAGCCTATATCAGGAGGTTTATATCTAACCTCTCAGGGCGATATCAACCCTTCACTCAACTCATGAGGAAATGTGTCTCTTTTGTATAGAACGTGGAATGTCAGTGTGCCTTCGATGATATTAAGGAGTACCTGATGAATCTGCCAGTTCTGGTAGCTCCGGTCGTCGGAAAGCCCTTCCTGCTCTATGTACGGGCGATGGAACACTCCCTCGGTGCTCTGTTAGCAAAAATAATGACGTGGGACATGAACAAGCCATTTACTATCTCAGCCAGATGGTGGTAGGACCGGAACATAGGTACAGCGCCGTAGAGAAGGAGTGCCTTGCCCTAGTGTTCGCCAAATCAGAAAATACGATACTATGTGACAGGGCAGACCATCCATCTTGTTTTACGAGTTAATCCTCTCAGGGTTCTCATGACCAAGCCGGGCGCACTCCCGGGCGATACTATTATCCCTATACGACATAGTTTTTGTTCCATAGAAGGCTATCAAAGGTCAAGCCCTGGCCGACTTCTTAGTAGCCCATCCAGGCTCAGAAACAGCCAGAATTTATGAAGAAATTTTCGATGAAGTCGTCGCCTCGAACATGACTTCGCACGACGCTATTTGATGAATGTTTTTCGACAACGCTTCAAGAACAAGGCTACAAGGTGATATCGTCACTGGAGTCGGGGTGGTATTAATTTCTCCCTATGTACTAGTAGTCAATCGGGTGTATTCTTTTACAGAACCCTGTTCGAACAACTTAGCCGAATATAACGCTCTAGTCATCGGGCTCCAACTCGTAAAAGAAGTGGGGATCAGGTACCTGGAAGCATATGGTGACTCGCAGTTGGTTGTTAACCAGATCTGAGATTCATACGAGGTTCACAACGAGGACCTGATTTCCTATTATCAGACAGCAATTGCCATCATTACAACCTTGGAGGGGTTCTTTATAGAGCACGTTCCTAGGTTCCAAAATATCGAAGCCGATGCCCTTGTAGGTCTCACCGCTTCCTTGGCAACCAATACACACTCACTCTAAAACTCATATCTACATATATATGCAACTTGAATATCTGAAACCTGAATATATATGAAACCTACATATATACAAATATATATATAGACACACACATTCAAGGTGACTGATACTCGAGAGTGGTTAGGACATGGACTGCACACAAACCAAAAGAAACAGAACCTACTAAACACAAAACCGAAACCTACAAATTCAGTTAAACATTTCATTCAACATTCATGCATTACATTCAAATAGAAAGGGAAAAGAAAACTGACAAACAGTGAACTACCTAACCATTGTAAACAATTTAAAATCTCAAACCAATTCGAATTTACCACAACCAATTTAAAACTAAAACCAATTCAAAATCTTCATAAATCCAAACCATTGACATCAAAACATAAACCCAGGTAAAGGTATTAACTCATTTTGCAATCGAATTGAATAATTTGAAAACAATAAATAATATATCAGTGTGTATCAGAAAACATGAAATCGAACCCAAAAATCCCTTTTGAAAACCAAATAAAATTGAAATAAAAATAGTAAAACACATGTACAGTCATAGGGACATGTCCCACGTTTCCAATGGGATACCAACGAGTCCAAGAATCAGGACACGGGGTGTCCAAAGCCAATTCGAAACAGTGTCAGCAAACAACAATTCCCAGTCCTCGTGCGCGCGAGTCGAGTCATCGTGTACTCGACACAGAGCTTGGAGGGTGTCGAGATCGTGTACACGTGTTCTCCACACATAGGGCTATACGCATATGCCCTTGTACCGTGTCCCAGTGTCGCTGTGTCCAAGTTATGAACCCGTATTAGGACGTGTTTTCACGTACGTGCAGCACAGGCAAAGACCAGTACGATCGAGAATTCTTTCGATCCACTCGATCGTTTTGCCTCAAACTTCGTGTGGATGATGGCAGACAGTACCCCAACACGTCCACCAAGTATTGTGTCTTGAAGTGTCGTGTCGTGTCCGCTGTCGTGTTCGAACAGCCGGGGACTGTACAGTAACAATGTTGTGTCTCGTGCGTGCGTGTGTGCCCCATTTTGGACACAAAAAGTGTCCAGAAACATACTTAGTAGTATAAGAATGCAATAAACATGTATAAAAAACATTTCTATTCAATCACTTTTCAAAAACAACAATTTATTTCCTTTTGGGGCATTTCAACAAACACATGAATACATAGACAGATACGTATCCGATACGTACACGAAACCAATAAAAAAACTCACCAAACTCACTCTACAGCTAGGGGACACCTAGATGAATGCAACCATGCAAAGAAATTGGGAATTGAAAGGGTTTTGAATGGTTTTACCTATTGAGAGCAAGTCTCAAAGAAAAGCCCCAAATCTAATGATTCCTCTTGCTAGCCAAACTCTCCAAATTGTCCCAAAACTGAGATTTCTCTCCATGAACATAAAATAGAGTATGATTAGACTCTAATACAAGGAACTAGAGTCAAAAAGGAATTAAAATGAATTTATTATGAATTTGGGAAGATGGACAAATACCTTTCCTTTTCCAAGAGTTGTTTCAATACAAAAGAGGCAAGAGACAAAGGAAGAGAGATTATATAGGGTGGGGATCCCTATGTGGCTGGTTATAAAAGGATAAAATTAGGGTTAGGGTAATGACTAATGGGCTTGGGCCAAGTTTCAAGGGTAAAGGAAATAACTCCTTAAGACAAAAGTCCATGATCCTAACCATTTGTTCTCCTATATGAAACTTGATTCTAAATGACTTAACTTGGGTTGACTTAAGTTAGACTAGGGTCCCACCATGCTATTCAAGTCACCATAGCTAGAGTCAACATCTAGGTTAGTCTCCAAAGTCTCAACTAGCAAAAGTTAAAATTAACAAACACCAATCCAATAATTAATCAAATAATCCCCAATAAGTCAAAATGACAAAAATACCCCTAGGCTAAAAATGATAAATAATTATCCCAATTACAGGGTTAGGGTCTAGGGCAGACAGTATCTAGGGTTTCACTAGCAGCATATCAAAATCACAAGTCATGACTTAAAACAATTTTGAATTGATTAAAAATCGCCAAAAGTCATAATGTGATATAAATATCAATAAATAATAATTATTATTTCAAAAGTTCAAAATTACCCTCATTTGGAAAATTGGGTGTTACAAGTCTACCCCCTTAGAAGAATTTTGTCCTCAAAATTAAGATGATCGTACCTCCACTATGCCAAACCCCCAATCAAATCAAGGTCGATAGATGACATGCAACACAATCATACTGGTCATGATTTCTACTGTCTCGATCAGGGTAACTATGTTGTCTAACATATCATAAGCATATCCTGGCAGGTACTAATGGAATAACACATGAAGGTGGGGAGGAAGAACGAGAAGTAAAAACCTGCTAACCCATCACCTACAGCGTCGGCCTCCTCGACTGCCATCGTAAAAGTTCCACCCCTCTGGTGCTGAGCTACATGTGGCCTAGCTCCCTTAAAAGGAGGTACAGCGGGATAATCTATCATCTTGCGAGCATCAGACCCACAAAATAGACAAACCTTCAGCCTCCTCCTACAAGACTCCCAAACATGCCCTGTCTTCCTACAGTAGGCACAAGTCTGCACCCTGCGGTCCTGTCCCCTAGACTGATGTTGTGCCTGCTGTACTCTTACTGGTGCATGTGTCTGCTGAATTTGTACGTGAGGCCTCTTGGCCTAGCCTCCGCTGCTACTGGCTCCCTGAAAGTCCCGACCTCTCTTCAGTTTCAGCCTGAGGTCATCCTCTACTGCCATAGCTCGTGCCAAGATCTCCGCGAAGGTAGCATTCTGGTCACTCTTAGTCAGTGACCGAACCTCCCTGATCAACCCTCGACAGAACATCCTAGCCTTCATTTTCTCCGTCGGATTATCTATAAACCTGGCCAACGGCAGAATTCTCCGACATACTCTACAACTATCTGGTTCCCCTGAACCAAACTTTCGAACTGCGCCTCGATGCCTCCTAGTGCCACATCTGGGAAGAACTGTTCCTTGAACAGCTCCTTGAACTGCTCCCATGTCTGACCCTATGTTCCTACTCGAGGATCTGTCTGGTACAAGGTACGAGCTAGGTCATGCATCTGACTGCCCGCTGCCTCAATATGAAGTCTGGCTGGTATCTCCACCAGCCAAAAAATTTTCTCGATATGCTCAATCCAGTCATCTGCGTAGTGGATGCCCTCTGTACCAGGAAAATCCTTCGGACGCATCATCTGAGACTCCTGGATGCCCGGCGTCCTCTGATGGTACTGATGTGTCTGTGCTGGCCCCTGGTTGGTCACCATCTCTATTGTCGTCCGGACCAGCTGGTGAGCATCGTCGATCCCCTGACGGAAGTCGACAGTCTGATGCTGCTGCTGCTGGTGGGACTCCAAAATCCTCTCCATAAAGGAAAACATGTGGGTAGCATCAACCAATCCTGCAGGTGGTTGTGGATGCTGCTGCTGAAATATCTCAAAAATGACTAGGGTCGTCCTCTAAGCAGGTGGAGGCCTACCCCCAAATGCTACAGTCATTCTTGTCTGATCAGAAATAGTAGGTGCTATAGTCCCAGCATCTGCTGCACTGGACGAGAGGTGGCAGACCTCTCTCCAGCGGCTGCTTTACCAGAGCGATGTGATTGTGTCTCCACCATCCTGAAGACAGATCGAACAAAGAAGTCAATACTGAGCAGGAATCGATATAATCAATGAAGGACAGTTTATTTCAAAGAAGGTAAATCAGTAAGATATGTAGATGGCATAAATTGAAGCAGAATTTTTCCTAAATGTGATTGAGTACCTCTCCGTTAAAGCCTATCTCTCAATCCTATCGCAGGCTGTAGTGATACTCTAGTTCGAATACCACTACATAAACTCGACCTATATGGACCACCACTAAAAACGTGTCACGACCCGCACCCAGTATAGGGGCACAAAAAGTGGGTACGTCCAGCCTACGCCGCAGTGTCGACGGTAGAACGCTGTCCTAGGTTACTATCTAATCAACAACTCATACAATTATATAATGTACTTGTCAATCTCAACTCTGAATGGAGGACAAGTATAGATATAATGAAATCTCAACAGTCTAAGTACGATATGAAACACAAAAGTTTATAACTAAGACTAAATAACAACAACAAACCAACTACTAAATAATAATAATCTCAAAACAAACAATATCTCAACTTATTACAATTCAAGTTCTAAAACATGAAAACTAAACCAAGTCAACTAGCTAGTCTCCCGATCACTCCTGAGTATCGGGGCCAAAGGTAGCCAAGCCTTCTCCTGGCCCATAGTAAGTAGGGCAAGTGTCCTCGGGGCAAACATATGTAATATTTTCAACAGGTCCAGTCAGGACAGGAACGAGTACAACTCATCAAAAAATCCCAAGTAAATGATAGAGAACTATAAACAGTTATAGACAGTTGTATTAATAAACATGGCAATTTATATGAGTAATAATGTAGAGAAACGGTTAAGGTACAAGGAAAGTAAGGTAACTAAATAAGAAGAGAAGCATGGCAATAAAGAGTGTAAAATATGATCTAGCTGAACTAGAGTAACATGATATAAGTCCATACAGTATAATATGAGTCAAGTGTAATCCCAATGTGAGTCCAGACAATGTAAATCTAATACCAGATGATTCCAGTACAAGATGGGTCCAGTATAAGTTGAGTCCAGTCAGTGATAAAAGATTCCAGGGTGAGTCCAGACTATACTCTAACAGTGTGTTTTAAAATATCGAGATCGACATATGAACAGCTGTAGGTAATACGGTACATCGTACACTCGGCCAAGAGTGGGATGGCTATCATTCCAGTATAATTCCAAAGAAGTGGTTCCAGTATTTGGGAATATTCACATGTCTACTCCAATATTTCCCCGTCCAACAAGTACAAGTGAATCCATACCCAACACAAAAATAAGCACAAGTCCAGCCAGAACATGAACGAAACCAGTAAGTGATTCCAGGGTGATTCCAGTAGGTGATGCCAGTAGTGGTTCCAAAGATGGAGGCCAGACATGAATAAATGAGTGTCGCATGAAATAGATCCAGCAATATCAAATCGTATTTGTAACTGGGAATCAAATAGAACTAAATAGAACTGAATACAGTAATCGACAAGTAAATGGAAGAACTATCAGAGAATGTATTCACCTGATACCCTGTGCAACTGATGAAAAAAGATATCTGCACCAGAGTCACAATGTCCTAAATAGAGCAGTATAGGTTATAATGTGTTTAAATAAGGTAAATGAAGTTACGACGCAATCTATATGATTTCTAGGCCAATCTAGGTCAAAGTCAAACTTGGTCAACTCTGGGTCAACCCTCAAGTCAACATCTAGTCAAACTAGGTCAATTGGTCACAATTAGACTCAATGTTGACTTTTGGTCAACTCTAGTCAATCTTGAACTATTTGGTCAACCTTGGTCAATTCTAGGGTGGGTAACTGTCAAGTCAACTCTATTTAGGGTTTTGTTAAGTAATTTCAGTATATCAGCTTACCTGTTAGCTATTCTCTTTGTACTATTGCCCTCCAAAATGTATCCAATATTTACTACATCTACTCATGTATCCCATGATACAAGTTCCCTCACACCTTATTAACCTCCTACATTGATACTCTCATAGAACAAGTTCATACTTCCATACATGTGCTCTTGTGCAAATGTCCACTCTTCCTCTTCTAACCTTTCAATCCTTAGCCAAACCTACATACACACCCACCTATAGTACAACCCATACACATTGTATACCTATAAGTTATTGCATAAATATTTATAGTTTTCACTCATAAATTGCTGCCTAAACCCTCTCCCCATATCACATTGCATATATCCATAAACCCACAAATACACACATGGTCTCTTGATACAATCACCACTCTATCTCACTACTGCCTAGGCTACTGCTATTGCATACTAACCTGAACCCCTTTTCCATACTCACTCACAGAGTTATCTATAGGCAGGACTCACTGCTCTCATTAGCATTCCACCCATGTATGAAACAACTAAGCATTAATATTGGGGTCCTAACCAGGAGTTCTTGGTTAAGTACTTACCCAGTGTAAGATATGAGCCAACTTCCCTTTAACCTCTTCAATACACAAAGGCAATGCACTGCCATTCAAACTCCTCACAACCAACACGCACACTTACTCTAAAACTCACATCTACATACATATGCAACTTAAATATCTGAAACCTGAATATATATGAAACCAATATATGTACAAATATATATATAGACACAAACATTCTGGGTGACTGATACTCGAGAGTGGATAGGACATGGACTGCACACAACCCATACACACCGAAACCTACAAATTAAGTTAAATATTTTACTCAACATTCATGCATTGCATTCAAATAGAAAGTGAAAAGAAAACTGAGGAACAGTGAACTACCTAACTAATGTAAACAATTCAAAATCTCAAACCAATTCGAATTCAACAAAACTCATTTAAAACCAAAACCAATTCGAAATCTCCATAAACCCAAACCATTGGCATCAAAACTTAAACCCAGGTAAATGTATTAACTCATTTTGAAATCGAATTGAATCATTTGAAAACAGTAAACAATATATCAGTGTGTATCAGAAAACATGAAATCGAACCCAAAAATCCCTTTTGAAAACCAAATAAAATTGAAATAAAAATAGTAAAACACATGTACAGTCATAGGGACATGTCCCACGTGTCCAATGGGACACCAACGAGTCCAAGGATCAGGACACGAGGTGTCCTAACCCAAATCGAAACAGTGTCAGCAAACAGCAATTCCCAGTCCTCGTACACGCGTGTCGAGTCATCGTGGACTCGACACAGAGCTCGGAGTGTGTCAAACTTGTGTATACGTATTCGCCACACATAGGGCTACACGCCTATGACCCTGCACCGTGTTCTAGTGTCGCCGTGTCTATGTTATGAACCCGTATCAGGACGCTTTTTCACGTGCGTGCAGCACAGGCAAAGACCAGTGCGATCGAGATTTCTCTCGATCCACTTGATTGTTTTGCCTCAAACTTTGTGTGGGTGATGGCAGACAGTGCCCCTACATGTCCACCAAGTGTCGTGTCATGAAGTGTCTTGTCATGTTCGCTGTCGTGTTCGAACAGCAAGGGACTGTACAGTAACCGTGATGTGTCTCGTACGTACGTGTGTGTCCCATTTTAGACACGAAAAGTGTCCAGAAACATGCTCAGTAGGATACAAATGCAATAATCATGTATAAAATAACATTTACATTCAATCACTTTTCAAAAACAGCAATTTATTTTCCTTTGAGGCATTTCAACAAACACATGAATACATAGACTGATACGTGTCCGATACGGACACGAAACCAATGCAAAAACTCACTTAACTCATTCTATAGCTAGGGGACACCTAGATGAATGCAACCATGCAAAGAAATTAGGAATTGAAAGGGTGTTGATAGGTTTTACCTATTAAGAGCAAGTCTCAAAGAAAAGCCTCAAATTGAATGATTCCTCTTGCTAGCCAAACTCTCTAAATTGTTCCAAAACTAAGATTTCTCTCCATGAACATAAAATAAAGTAGGATTAGACTCTAATGCAAGAAACTAGAGTCAAAAAGGAATTAAAATGAATTTATTATGAATTTAGGAAGATGGACAAATACCTTTCCTTTTCTAAGAGTTGTTTCAATACAAAAGAGGCAAGCGCCAAAGGAAGAGAGATTATATAAGGTGGGGATCCCTATGTGACTGGTCATAAAAGAATAAAATTAGGGTTAAGGTTATGACTAATGGGCTTGGGCCAAGTTTCAATGGTAAAGAAAATAACTCTTTAAGTCAAAAGTCCATGAACCTAACCGTTTGTTCTCCTATACGAAACTTGATTCTAAATGACTTAACTTGGGTTGACTTAAGTTAGACTAGGGTCCCACCATGCTATTCAAGTCACCATAGCTAGAGTCAATATCTAGGTTAGTCTCCAAAGTCTCGACTAGCAGAAGTCAAAATTAACAAATATAAATCCAATAATTAATCAAATAATCCCTAATAACTCAAAATAACCAAAATATCCCTAGGCTAAAAATGATAAATAATTATTCCAATCACATGGTTAGGCTCTAGGTCAGACAATCTCTACGGTTTCACTGGCAGCACATCAAAATCACAAGTCATGATTTAAAAGAATTTTAAATTGATTAAAAATCACCAAAAATCATAATGTGATATAAATATCAATAAATAATAAATATAATTTCAAAAGTTCAAAATTACTCTCATTTGGTAAACTGGGTGTTACACCAACCTGGCCCAAAATTGCAAGATCGTCTTCGCCGGATGGGTTATTACTGGCCCACAATGGTTGCAGATGCAGTTGATTATGCAAAGAAGTACAAGGCTTGCCAAATCCACGTAGATTTCATACATCTGCCATCTGAATTCTTGTACCCGACTGTGGCCTCTTGGCCATTTGAAGCATAGGAAATGGACATCATTGGGCCAATCACCCTGCCGTCGTCTAGAGGGCATCGGTTCATACTTGTAATCACCGATTACTTCTCCAAATGGGCGGAAGCTGTTCGGTTGGAAGAGGTTAAGACATCGAACGTGATTAACTTCATAAAACATCACGTCATCTACCATTTTGGACTGCCCCAGAGGATTATTCACGATAATGGTCCGCAGTTCGCAAGCCATGCTTTCTATCGATTTTGTGACAAGAATCAGATTTAGAACAAGGCCTCGACAGCATATAACCCAACGTCCAACGGTCTGGCTGAAGCTTTCAACAAAACCATAATCAAGCTCCTCAAAAAGTTTGTGTCTGCAAACAAACACGACTAGAATGAAAAGCTTGGAGAGTGCTTATGGGCGTATCCTACGACAATTCGGACGGCTATAGGAAATACACTGTTCTCCTTGGTTTACGGGTGCAAGGCAGTCCTCCCATTAGAGACTCAGATCCCCTTACTTCGAGTGGCCCTTACCTACCGGTTAACTGCGGACGATAACTACCGTCGACGGCAACAAGAGTTGGAAGTACTAGATGAGAAGCATTTACAAGCTCAATAAAACATAGAGTTTTACCAAGCACGCATCTCTCGGGCTTTCAACAAGAACATCAAACAGAGAATATTCCAAGTTGACGATCTTGTCTTGGCCATTCGCAGACCAATGGTCATGACTCAAAAGATCTCCGATAAATTCCAGCCTAAATGGGAGGTTCCGTTCATCATCAAGACCGTATTCTCCAACGGCGCATACCGTCTCGCAAAACAAAATGGAGACTTCCTCAAGATGCCCATCAACGGCAAGTTCCTCAAGAAATACTATGTCTAAATGACACCTACCAACTATCTCTCAGATTGTGAGTTATATACACTATGGTATCGCTGAACTTACACTCTGACTTCAAATCTTCCAGATTGTTGAGTTATGTACCCTCAGGTACCACTGAAATTACTTTCTGACTACTCCGAATGAATTCATATCTCATCTCTTGGTCATATCTATGAACTTCCTGGTCATAGCTTTTCTCCACCAAGAATTTGCCTCAAAATCTATTGCTCGTACCACCAGTGCTTAGCAAGGTAGTAGGTCCATAAAACTTGTCCTAATCTATTACTCGTACCATCAGTGCACAAAAAGGGTAATAGGTCCACAAAATTCTCCATTAGAAAAAACAACCACATCTATATTACCTCTGAGTTGCTTTTCCATCCATCACAAACAAATCACCTAATGTATAGAACTTCCACGTTGATAGCACCCCTGAGTTATTCTGTGTACCCCTATTATGCCTACTCCTACCATATCCTCATTACCTCTGAGTAGGAAGGCTCTATTTTGACCCATATTTACCACTTCCTCATTACCTCTAAGTAAATATGTTGGTTTCCTCTCCACTTATTATCAGTAGTCGCATCCCCAATAAACAAAAAGGGTAATAAGTCCATAAAAGTTATCCTAATCTATTACTCGCACCATCGGTGCACCAAAGAGTAGTAGGTCCACAAAATATCATTTAAATCTATTTCCTTATATCTTCAGAAGCATAAATGGACAATATGTCCACAAAAATCCCTAGTGGGATGTTCTTCATCTAACACAAATGCTGTATTAGGCCCTCTAGTACAAGTACCACAAAATTATTACAAATAAAGAATGGAGTAAACGTATTATGTTTATTCAAAATTAGTTACATTCATAGGACTACACCTCCAGTAAAGGATTACACTGGTATCTAAAAGAAGCAAAACATGAAAGATAGATAGAAACACAAAGACAAATACGAACGCTTATTTATCATATTCCTGGAAACAACAATTATATAGCATCCCATGGATCCCTACAGTTAAGGATCATGGTTGCGTTGAGGCATATACCATTCTCTCAGCCATTTCGCATACGAAAGATCTATTTGATTAAGGTCTTCGACGGGAGCAGGAGGGTCAGAACTCCCAGCACTTCTACCTTCAGACTTGGGTTCCTTCTTCACAGCAGCCTCAATCTTGGGAGTAAAACCCTCCACGATGGACGCCAGCTCTTCTTTTACCTCAACTTTTGGTATCACCTCCTCTTTAACAAACGGTGACTCTTGTTTGATGAAGGGGGCAGCACCTCTTCCTTCGCAATGGTCTCAGCCTTCGACACAGATGCTACAAAAATTAAATAGTCATATAATAACAAAAGACTCTGTGTGGCCTTGCCAGTTATACGGTCTAGCCAAAACAGAATTCATGCAGCCCAAAATCATGAAACCGGCTTCATGAAGTACTCCTATAGCTCAGTCATGAAGCACTTATGCGGTTCAGTCATAAAGTGTTCATACGGCTCAAATATGAGGTACTTATGAAATACTCGTACAAATCAGTCACGAGACAATCATGCGGCCCAGCCATACAGTATTCATGCGGCCCGATCATAAAGTGCTCATGCAGCACCTATGCGGCTTAGTCATGAAATGTTCATGCAGATCAATCTTGAGGCACTCAGGGTTCAAATGAGCAGCGGTTATGCAGCTCAGTCCATGCGGCCCTATCATACAGAATACATATGGTCCAGATGAAATAGGGTATGTATAAACAGAAGTAGTATATGACAGGCCCGTGCATAAAAATATGCACTATGGTCATTCATAATTTCAGTCATCATCTGCTCACCATTCTTACTCTAGAGAGGGGGTTGCATGTCAGAATGAATGGAAGGAGCATCTGCCGCTATTAATGGAGAAGTAAGTCTGTTCCCTTTGGCCGCCGTACCAGTCGACCTGGAAGCTTTTTGAGCCATAGCAGAAAGTATGATAAAGTCGAAGAAGGAAAAGATGAAAGAGGAAAATCTTTCTCTCTGAATGACTCTAATTTATAGAGTTGCTAAAAAGAGACTTTTCGATTCTCGAGATCATTAACGATAAGGACGATGTTTGGGGACTTTATCCCTAATAACCGTCGAGCGTCTCTTCGGTTCTCGAGATTATTAAAGGTAATGTTGATGTTTGGGGACTTTATCCCTAGTAACCGTCTGCTTTATCTCAAAAAAGAGATCCACAATCGAATCAAGGAAATTAAATACAGCGGTGACAGTTGGCAGGCTGACGGATTTCCCTGCGGGTCAGGATTTCGCTGCGACTCAAGATCTCTCTGCAGCTCGAAAAATTCCCTGTGATATGAAGACTCCCTGCGGCTTGACATATTTTCAGGCTTCTTATTCAAAATATTTCAAATTTGAAAATTGAAAACTTTGAAGGGGGTCTTGTAGAAGCATGAAAAATATAGGGTTCATACGGATTACAAACTATCACATAGGAACTTTGGGCCAAACAGATCCGTATAAAGAAAAGTCGCATGACTGGTTTAATGACATATGCGGCCCATCGACAACCAGCTGCAGAAGGAAGATATGCGGCCAAGAGGAGCAGTTCGTCTGATAAAGCTGACATGTCCTGACAAAACTGACAAAAATGACAGCTCTTACACTTCGACAAAAAGATAAGACGTCAGATGTCACCCAAAAGCATGGTTCATACGCCTTCATGTGGCCAGAAGGAGTGTCATCTAAGCCGCATGAACCTTATGCGGCTCAGACATATGCGGCCCCAAAGTCTCCAAACTTCTTGCAGCCAAGAGTAACTGTGATCCAAGCTACATGAGCTTTATGCGGCCGAAATACAGAATCTATGCAACTTAAATCCTTAAGCTATGTCTGGACTAAGGAAGTATACGACTTAAGCCACATGAGGCTCATGCAGCCCCACATGGTCAAAAACTGAGATATCTATGCAGCTAAAAAATGATCTCTGCGACAGGACACGTGGCAGTCTGACCAAGTCCTAAACTACCCAGATTTGCTGCAATAAAATCCCAACAAATTGACAGATGGCAGCCAAAGAGTGGATCTTTGCGTGCCAATCAGCCACATGGCCGCAGGCCATCTATATGGCTAAATATACATTCTATTATAAATAGCAGGATGCCACACCCATGTAAAAGGCTGGCAACCTTCAAGAAAGCAATTTTTTTAAGATCTAAAGACTGCGTCAGATAGTCCACGGAGTAAGGCAGAGTTGATAGCACTTTTCTGAGCCTCCACCGTCACCCCGAGAATCAAAACTAAACAATTGTACTTAGATTATTTTCTAGAATTTCTTTCTAGGCTTTTCTTTGTACAAGCGAGTTTGAAATCAATTTCAGTGTTCTGTAATACCTGTCTTTGATTTTTATGGCAAACAGTACTTAGTGTCCGAATAAGGTTTGGGTGTCGATATCCGTCCGAGGAGTCGGGTATCGTTAGTTAGAGAGTTGTCACCATGAACCCATGATATGTGCTTATATCCTGAGCATGACAGACAATAGGACACTTGGCACTATTACATATAACAGAATCCTTCTTGAGGTATTCATGGTGATTCTGTGTAGGCTTATAGGAAACATGATACGAGATAGGTATATAACATATATATTATTATGACTCCTTGCATTAGTCAGAGGTCATGATCTTGCGTGTTATGGACATGAGACGTCTTGGACATAGGATGTGAGGTTATATTGGGAGGGGAGAGTCTTTATCGTGCTCTGGGAATATTCTATATATTACCTATCTACATGAGTACTGGACTTTAGGTTCTCTACACGAAATCTAAAGTGCATATATCTATATATACTATCCTTTATTGGGTTCCCCCACACGGAGCCTAGAGGGTACTGTCTAGCATACGGATGAGTCCGTGGGTACCAGCCCGGGGTACGATACCATATTCTTATTTGCACATCACGTAGATGGTTACAGTAGTTTATCATTGAGTATGTGGCATTATAATGTTTTACTTTTAGCATGTAGTTTCTTGTACCATGTTACGTCCCCCTGAGGACCTGATCCCCTGCCAGTTTTGTAGCTTAAATGGTTGTTGAGCATGTCAAAAGATGCTGAGGCTAATCGTCTTAATATGCGGGCATTGGTATAAAGTACTTATTTCATTTATACCGAGGTATGTTATTTAATCATATTAGTTACTCCTCTGCTGTCATAGCCTAGTTTTTTATAGACTCATATTTCTTTCTTGAGTCTATTCGAGTTCCTGCGTTATTGGACGGCCGACTTTAATACCTGTGGCTCTTTCTTATGTTTTATTCCATTGTGGATTGAGACACAAATAAAGTTGTATTATGTAGATTGTGCCCATTATAACACAGCTTACGCGTATTCGAGTCAGACCAATTTTTGGTCGAATGTGTTGCTGGCATGTTACGTATTCCAAGTCCTACGTATTTTGGGACTGGAGCATTACAATTGTAGATCCCCTTCCCGAAACTTCTTAAAATATTTTTTTATTTTATTTATTTGATTTAAATGGTAATTTTTAGAATTTATAAATAATTAATTAGTAAATTATTACGGTAGATAATTTTAGTCATGGTTAGGAATTAGGGTACAAGGTGACCAGAAATAGTGGCACGGATAATGTAGTTGCGTGCTTTGGCTAGTATATTAGCTGTGATAAGGGAGACCGAGCCATCGGTGTACCCTAACTAAGAAAACTAGGCCAAGTTGCGACATGACCACTATAATTGATTTAATTATTTATTAGTAATATTATTTGTCTTTTAGGTGACCCGGTTATACCGAACTAGTCCGGACCGGACCAGAACCAAGTCCAAACCCACATAGTCGGGTAGGATGTTCAGAGACGGCCATATAGATGTATGTTGTATTTGTATTTTACCTTAGTGATTTAGAAAGCAATTTGGAAACGATTTATATATATATATATATATATATATATATATATATATATATATATATATATATATATATAAAAATATATATATATATATATATATATATATATATATATATATATATATATTTATAAGCCTAATTTTTATATATTATAAATATACTCCTATATATATAATATATACAAGTATATAGACAAGATAAATAAATCCTATAAAGTCCAAAATATTTGTTAAAGAAATTTATTAACTATATTATCAAACAAATACTATTTCTAATAGCAAGCACAATAATATGTATATATATATATATATATATTTTTTTTTTTTTTTGTATATATATATATATATATATATATATATATATATATATATATATAATTTTATATATATAAATATAAATATATATATATATATATATATATATATATATAACAATCGTTTCCAAATTGCTTTCTAAATCACTAAGGTAAAATACCAATACAACATACATCTATATGGCCGTCTCTGACCATCCTACCCGACTACGTGGGTTTGGACTTAGTTCTGGTCCGGTCCGGACTAGTTCGGTATAACCAGGTCACCTAAAAGACAAATAATATTACTAATAAATAATTAAATTATTTATAGTGGTCATGTTGCAACTTGGCCTGGTTTTCTTAGTTAGGGCACACCGATGGCTCGATCTCCCTTACCACTGCTAATATACTAGCCAAAGCACGCAACTGCACTATTCGTGCCACTAATTCTGGTCACCTTGTACCCCAATTCCTAACCATGATTAAAATTATCTACCGTAATAATTAACTAATTAATTATTTATAAATTCTAAAAATCACCATTTAAATCAAATAAATAAAATAAAAAAATATTTCAAGAAGTTTCGGGAAGGGGAGCTACAAATCTACCCACCTTAAAAATAATTTCGTCCTCGAAATTCTAATTCATGACTATCCCGTAAAATTCAAAGTCGACTATTACTTTAATCTCCTTAAATTTAATTTCTCAAAATATTTTATAACCTAGGGTCCAATTCAACGGACGATTTTGTGCACGGCCCGCCGAAATCCAACATTGGACATACGGTTGGGTTTGTATTAGAAAATCGGATCCGTAGACATATAGTTTGACGACCTTAGAGACCATTGACTCTGGCACGATTTTTGGTGCAAAGCGGGTCTAACGACGGACATCGTTTTGGCCCAAAATTACCGTTTTACTCATGTCTCCAGAATTAGACTTGAGGACAGACAATCCTAGCTAATTTGACTATTCTGAGAATGTTGGCGATATCTGTTTCAGCTTTCGGAGACATTTATGGATTTTGGATTTTTTGTCGTACCAGTTGACGGTATCTTATTGGTTCTTTGTGCTACCACCAAGCAAGTATACCTTGCCAACTTGTACTATACCATTTATACGCATGTTTATTATCTCATTGCTATCCTTTTCCCTACATTCGTGATTGCTTTATTCCATGTCTAGTACAATCATCCTGTTATAGTTTTACTTTACATATTTCTAGTTATCTGCACATTCTTGTTCCTTTTTGTGATGATATTTCTATCTGTTATACTGTGTTAGTTTCATATATATTCCCTGATAGAGTCGTCTAGTCTTATACCATGATTCCCTCAACTTGATTATAACTTGACTTTGCTTGACCTGACTTGAGTAGGACTTGACTTTGACATTCTATAGATTGTGAGTACTTACCTTAACTACGGTCTATAGGATTTTATACTAGGATTGGCTACCATCTTTGCTGTGAGTGCTTGTCTTGACTGTGATTGAGACACTTATCACGGATTAGTACTATATGGATCTTTACATGAGATGTTATCCCCTTTGGGTGTATCGAATACATCGTGTCATGTGCTTTTCACGAACATCATGTATTTTGTAGACTCTTATTATTCATGTATACTCATGTGCTCTCATTTACTCTCATGATCTTATAAGCTTCATGTATAAACTATCATGTACAATAACATAACCTGTCTAGATTCTTGTGTATTAATTGGGACATGGGGGAGTAGAAATAGTCATGTGAACAATTCCAAAGTAGTGTAATCATGTACAAACTTTTTAGTATAATCATGTACAAATGAAGCCGTTCACATGTCTATCTTGTACTCTAAATCACATAGTCACTTACAGTTCTCTATTATCATATATAGATAAACTTGTTTATCAGTTTTCTCTCTTTCTTTTATGCTTATTTCTTACAGCGTTTCATATATCTTAACCTATCACATGCTTTATATTTCCTGTCAAGATATGAACTGCATAAGATGTATTGTGCTTGTTTCCGTCGTGATTGGACTGTTGAAAATATTACAGGTGATGAGTAGGAGTTTTGTCCTACATATTATGGCACAGGCTTTGATGACACTGGTGACTTGGACCCTCAGAAGGATCCTACAGTTGTTGAAGACTTGTCTATTGTCTAGATTAGATCTCTAGACTAGTTTCCCATTAGTTGTCTTATTTCATGTACTTTCCATTTCTGGATATTGGTGATATTGTATATTCAGATATTACTCTCATTTGTAGCTGGTTGGAGATTACTCTTTTATCTTATCTTTACATCTATTCTTTTTATTCTACCTTAGATGTTGTAGTTGAGTTGTACCTTTATATTGTACTCATTTTGGAGTGTATATTATTGTACAGGTATGGTTATTGCAGGAAGTTGTGACATAGGACAGCGTTCTACCGCCGACACTGCGGTGTAGGCTGGACGTACCCACTTCTCGTGCCCTTATTCTGGGTACGGGTCGTGACAGATCACAAAATACACTCATGATATATTGGAAGCACAATTATCAATCAACACATGGCATATGAACAGATTACGAAAGTAAGAACAATTAAGTAAAAGCACAAACAATAATCATACCCTAGAAAGAAAGTGATCGGAGACATACGAATAAAATATGCCTCCCGAGTCAGTTGGGTAGGAATTCGTCCTCGAGGTCGTAGGCTGACTTCCAAAGTGGATAAGGGTCAACGCTTGAGATAAGTCGATACCAATAACTTAACCAAGAACGAGACTCTGCCCAGGACGTACTCTCATAGTTAGGACACATGATGAATATCACGTATTACATGATACGAGAGCAGATGAGTGAGACAAGAAAGTCGCATTCACTTTTCGAATGTAGAACTCAAGGAATTATATTGGATAATACTAAAAACTTACCCACAATCTAACCGTCTTTAGCCAACCTCTGCTCTAATACTCGAAATTCTATTTGTCTCTGCCCCTGCTGGACACTCTTTTGCTGCCTTCCCTGGCCCTGCTGTTGCGGCCTCTACTGCCCTACCTGATGTTGTACTTGTCTGTACATCTGAGCCTGCGTCAGTAATGGATGCTAGGCTAATGGCCTTACTGCTAGTGCTGGCCCTTGATACGGTGCTACCTCTGGAGCTGGCAACACCGAAAACTGTTGAGCTGGCCCTCCTGGCCTATGTATCTCTAGGCACGTAGCTATACGATGGTCTGAACCTCTACACCTCAAATACTGTCCATTCGATGGCCGACATACTTTCCAAGTGTGTCCTCCCTTACCACAATAAGTGCAACCCACTGGTGCCTCCTGACGTTGTTGGTGCCTCGGTTGCTGCTGTCGAACTGGTGCTGTATAAAGAATATGGACGCTAGCGCTGGGGCTGACGTCCGAGGTACTGCTCCTCCTCCTCCCATACTCTGTATATGAGACCTCTTCTGGCCTCCAGTCCTTGCTGAGAACCTTTAAATAGTAAGCTCGTATCTCTGAGCCGCCATCAATACTGCATCAAATGTCTGGTAGTCGTACCACTCGACCAGCTGTATAATCTCTAAGTGAAGTCCCTACTGGAACCTCATAGCCTTCTCTGTCTCTGTAGCTACCATCGCTGGTACAAATCGACTCAATCTATAGAACTCCGCTGCATAGTCATCTACCGTCCAACCAACCTGCTAAATGCTGATAAATCTCTGTTGAAGCTCATACCGAGCTACCACGCCAAAGTACTTGGCCTTGAACCTGGTACTAAAGCTATCCTAAGGAACATGACACCTCATTCCAACCTTTTCTGATGCCCACCAGTCGTGGACAAGATCCTGATGTAACAGTCTAACCTGGTCAACCTTCTCTCCTACTGGAACCTTTACTGCTGTCAATATGGCATCAATATCCTGAAGCCAAGCATCCGCTGTAAAGACATCCTCCGTGCCATTAAAGTACCTCGGGTTAAGTCGACAAAATCTTTCTGACGATCTCGAGTTATTCTTGACACTTCTCTCAAGAGCTAGTTATAACCCCTGATTCAGTAATACATTTTGTTCTTGCTGCTGGGTTTGTTGTTGTTGTTGGGCTGCCGTCTGGTGTTGCTGGGTCTCCAATAACCCTTTTATAATCTGTAATAGTATCGGTACGTCTAGTGCTACTGGTACTACCGGTATCACTGGAGGTACGGGAACCTCTGGCCTCTGTGGCTCAACAGGCTTATGCTCGATAACGTTCTCGATGTGAATCTGTCCACGTAGAGGGACTACACCTTGCTGATCTCCAAATGGTCCCTGCTCTACTGGATTCTCTTCAATACCGACTCCTCCAATAGCCGAGAACGAAGTACCCCTAAAGGAAAGGATACAAGGTATCAAAAGACAGGACGGGAAGGAATCGAGAATGATAATCAAGTTAGCAATCAAGGTTGGAGAAAGAGAAGACGAATCAGAAGATCAAGGGGAACATGTTTTGATTGAGACTCTTATAATTGCAACACCCACAAGTCTGAAAAACAGACCTATATGGGCCACCAATAAAATCTTATCACGCTCCAGTACAGGGATACTGAGGGTAACTAGGCCAACTACACCTTTTGAGGTATGCAAATGTCATATGGCGATCGTGACTATCAAGAGACAAAGGGTGCATGCTACAATCATGTTTTATATGGTCTCACAGAGCATCTATGTCTCAATCGATCAAAATAAGAAGCAGTAAATAAAGATCATATAAGACAAAGCAGTAAGGCTTCCTCGACACTTCAACAAAATAAATCATGAGCCTAGCTATACAAAATGATAAGCTAGTGCCGAGAGTTATAGGAACATAACCGTAGTAAGCTGCAGTCTGATTTAATTACAATTATGTAAAAGAAAACTAATGTCCAGAACAACCGGTTAAACAGGTGTCAGTGACTAAATACCAAGTACAAAATAGAAAATATCAGAGCAGTGAAAAAGAAATCCACTCATGGTCCCTGGCGCCCATACACCTGGTGTGTACCAATGTTCGGATAGAAGGCTGGATCCTCCGGTGCTGCTACGATATCTGGTCAAACAAAACCAGCGGGGTCAGGCCCCGAATAGCAAGTACCACAAGGGAGCACACAATGAATAAGATAAAATCTAATGGGTAAATTAAGACCTGGTTCAAGAGTTATATGCTGATACCATATCATCGAGGCAATACGGCACCCTTACAACCAAACAAGTATAAATGGTGCCATTATCGTACCGAGATAAGATATATCCTACAACCATGGGCTGGTGAAGGGCTTCTGATCGCAACTTTGGTCCATAGCCTATCGCAGCACAATAGTCCAACCCAACAACCAAATATGGACATGGGTTGGACCTCGCACCACGATAGTCCATGTTCCTCAGTTGCTAAAAAAAATATACCACAATCAAGTCGTCTTATAAGCGGCCAATCAATCCTTCGGCTTTCTATGATTTGTTTGGATTATCCCAATAATGCAATATATAGGAATCCTCAGATCTTATTACATCCAAGCAGGGTTAGCCAATCCATTATATATACGCATGCACGAAATGCACCGGTCCCTCAAAAGGCCACCACGCTAGAACAAGCAATAACGGTTCTAGTCCCCCTATAAGGAGAGCTGGCTCGATATTCACAAATCAGATACTGCACTCCACTAGTATGAATGACTATACAGTATCCTAGCTAGGTAGCCAAACCGACACGTTAGGACTTGGTCTAGGGTGGCTGGTAACGTACGATCTCGAGATTTCGTTTCCTCCCAATGCATTTACCAATTTAAGTTGCTTAGTTTAACCCTATCTTGATCTTGGAATTACGTGTCGTGGTCACCTGGTCATCCTCTTATATGTCATACCATAGTACGTGTACCCTAAGTATGAATCCACATCGGCTCAAGGAGTCCCAAATCTAGATCTATGCTTCATGTAATGCATCAAACAACAATCAATAAACTACGACACTATTACTGACCAATTACCATGACTGTGCTGGAAGGTACACCTTTATTGACATATAACACAAATGATCACTTAGCACGCTGGGTCACACCTCAGTGCACTCATTAAATAGCACCACAGTACATACTAATATTGTATCTCAATACATACTTAGAAAAGGTACCAGCACTATACAGGTAATCAAGTCAGGAACACGGTCAAGTCAGGAAGTCATATGGACCCCTCTGACATAAAAGTCACATAAGACATACAAGTCTCAGATATTCATGGCACACTAAGGTCAGGACAAGAAGTCAAGGTCAAAGGTACGCAAGGTGTACTAGGTGCAAGGTACAATATTGTAACACCCACTTTTCTTAAATAAGGATAATTTTGAAATTTTGTAATTATAATCATTTTAATAATATTTAAACCATGTTATAATTTTTGATGATTTTTAATTATTTTAAAACTATTTAAAATATTGAATTGTGATTTTGATGGTTAACTAGTGTAACCCTAGAGACTGCATGACCTAGAGACTAACCATGACCATGGGGACCTAACCATGTGATTAGGATGACTAATTGTGACTTTTTAGCCTAAGGATATTTTGGTCATTTTGACTTATTAATGAAAATGAATTTTGATTAATTAGTATTGTGCTAATTGAATTGTTAGAGGCTAACCTAGTTTTGACTAAACCTAGATGTTAATGATGCTCATGGAAGTTTAGTTAGAACGTTAGAGACTTAATGGTTAAGTTAGATTAACAATATCTAGATATTTCATAGTAGGATATTTACCCCTTAGGATATTTGTGAAAAAGAAAGCCTTATGACTAGTTGAACCAATAGAAAGGCTTAGAATTGGGTGGACAACTCCTAGCCACTCATCTACATAAAAAACTAACCCTAATTCATCTAATGACCAGCCATCAAGTGCCCTTTCCTTCCTATAAAGAATCCTTAAGAAAATTCTTGTCTCTTTTTTACCTCTACATAGAACCCTAAATGTTCTTTCCCAAATTAGAGAGCTTCCCTCTTTGATTTGATTTCCTTTTCCTCACATTCCTCCATCCAAACTTCTCATAATCCATCCCACACCATCAAGAAATAATTCTATCCAAGAATTTGGGCAAGGTGCAAAGGGAGATGTCCTTTTGGATAGATCTTCGTATCGGAGCCGTGTCCTAAAGATTTTCATTGGGATTCAACTCCCAATAGGTAAAACCTATCCTCTAACTTGATTTTCTTTGTATATTAATTAGTTTTGAATCCAAAGGATCTACCCCATGCATGTGTCCCCTTTAGATTCAATTTTGAGACCATTTGGAGTCCATTTGAGGATATTATAGGTGTGATCTTGTGTCCTACTTGATAGATCTCAAATTCAGACACCCCATGTGTATGTATGTATGATAATAGTTTAAATAGATATTTAAATTTGGTTTTAGAATAGTTAAAGAGTGTATTGATCTTAGTTAGGATGGTTAGAATGAGTTTCATTTGGAAACCTATGTTGGTATCCAAGTATCTTGGCCAACCCAACTTCCTCATAATTTTTATCCACGTTTTTATTAACCAAAGCAACTTAGAAATATCATAATTTTTAGCTTAGAACTCCGATTTATCTTCCTTTTTTTAAAAGAACCATATCAAAGTTAGCTTTCCAAATATACATTTTAATAAGCCAAATTCGTTCTAAAACTTTCTGTAAAATTATTTGAGAGTCAGCTGTACGAAAGACGAACGCATTTCGGTGTTTTTGCGATTTCGGGAGCTTCCGAACACGAAAATGCGATCCGTTTAAAGTTTTGAAAAGCTAACACAAAGGCTACGACATACCTTAATCCTAGAATTTAATGAAGGCCCAATTGGTACAATATTAGTTTTAAGTAGAAGAGTGACTATACGATATATGTATTTTATGTAACCTATGAGCCTATGTAGTATGGATATTAAATGAATATAGATTATGTAATGCATAATATTTTAGATGAATAAAATAATATATATATATGATATATATCCTCTTTACATTAATGTATATATATGGTTGAATACAAGCATGTAGGAATGCAATTAATATAATGTATGTAAGCAATGCATAAATACATGAATGAAAGAATGATATACAATGTATGCATGAAAGTATATAATGAATGCTAGATATGAATGCAAGGTATACATGTAATGATAGATATAAATGCATAATATATAAATAATGTAATATAACATATAATGATAGCATGTATGGTAATATAGAGTATATGATGCGAGCATGAATGAATGGAGAAAATACATGTATATAGGTAATATAGAATGTAATATATGAATACAAGCATGCAAGATAATGTATTGTATCCATATATGATGTATTCAACTTAAAGATAATATAATATATGAAAGGATTGAATGATACTATATAACATGATATGTAAGGTAATACAAGGTATGAAATATATGATATGTGCATGTTTGCATGCCTCTATGTTAATGTATGAAATGATATGCAATGTATGCATATGTATAAATGTGTAGGTAATGTATAGATGCATGAATGAAATGAATGTATGCAATATGTTAATATAAATACAAGTATCTAATATGCATAAATGTAAGTATAATGTAATGCAAGTATACATGTATGTATCATGTAATGTAATATACATGATATATATATGCTTGTATACAATGTAAGTATGTATGTATGTATTTCTATAAACTGAGTTAACCAATAACCTTTTACACATATGCATTCATACACCCTTTGACATCATGTATCACATGTCACATACACCTACCTATCACTAAATTTTAGAACATTAACACATATCCTTTCACACACATGCCAAACACACACATACTCACTTACTCTTTTACCTCTCTTTCTATATATATATGTATGTATGTACCTATATATATAGCTTTCCTATATATATCTATGTATATGAATATGTGAATAATATATATACATTATATGCCTAAGTTTGTGTGCTTTGTTAGCTTATGGTTTAGTTTTGTGCTTGATTTAGAAAGTGACTTAGGCTATGAGTCAGTAGCTATCTTGGATACCTGATTTGCATATACTTAGTTTGTTTAGACCTAGAATTGACTAACCAAGACTAGTTGACCATTGTAGACCCAACCCTAGCTAGTTGACTACAGTTCACTAGAGTTGACCTAGTTTGACTTTATAGTTGACCAAAGTTGACCAAGAGTTGACTTTGACCTAGATTGACTTAGAATCGTATAGATTCTATTATAATTTTAATTACCATATAAATTGAACTGTTTATAACCTGTGTTGCTATAACTAGGACTCTGTGACTCCAGTTGGCCATCTTTTTATATCAGCTATTCAGGGTATCAGGCGAGTACATTCTCTGACCGTTTCATACTTGCTAGAATTTATATTCTTGCTCTAGATTAATTTACTTGATGCTGACACATTAGTAGCATGGATTGGTACTATATGGATCTTTTTATGAGATATTATCCCCTCGGGAGCATCGGATACTGCATGTTTTATACGTTTCACGAATCATCACGTATCTCTATGCTTTCACTGATTCACGAATTGCTTGTGACACATGTACTTTCATATTCACAGAGCCATCATGAATCACTTTTACGTATCACTCATTTTATGAGCCATGTGAAGTTTCACGAATCTTATCATAACTTGAACAGATCCTTGTGTATTGATTGAAGATGGAGGAGTAAAAATAGGCATGTGAATAATATCCAAGAAGCTGTAGTCATGAATCGCTCTTAGCTGTAGTCATGAATCTCCTATGCCATTCACATGTTTATATTTTACTCTGACTCACTAGTCACTGCTAGTTCTCTATTTATAGTCGATATTTCCTTACAGTTATCTCCTTTACTTCATATATTCTCTTTTCAGCGTTTCATATATCTTATTATATTGCATGCTTTATTTTTTCTAACTTGATATGAACTACGTGAGATGTATTATGCTCGTTCATGTCCTTACTGGACCAGTTGAAAATATTACAGGTAACATAGAGATTCACAGCTAGCCTAGAGGACCAGTAGAGCTTTGAGTAGATTGCTAGTTTATGGTTTAGTTTTCTCTATTGGAACTTGTATTGTAATAAGTAGAGATTTGAGTTGTATTATGTTTTGTTATTGTGTCATTTAGACACTTAGACTTATTTTTCCTTTTGTTTGTATCTTTCTTTGTGATTTTCGTATCTTTGATATCGTGCTATTTCTGCCTTAGTTGTGATTGAGACTGTATTCTGTATTGTCACCTCCATTCGGAGTATATATACTGTACAGGTACCTTATATTGTTAGATGTTGTGACCTAGGACAGCATTCTACCGTCGACACTATGGCGTTGGCTGGACGTACCCACTTCTCGTGCCCTTACTCAGGGTGCGGGTCGTGACACATTTTTAGTGGTGGCCCATGCAGGTCGAGATTTACATTTATGCTAAGTCATGGTCGTACGATGATTAGTTGTACTGCTGCGCACCTGCGATTAGAGATAAGAAATAGGTGTTAGAATGAGAGGATACTCAATCACTGTTAGAATTTCTTGAGATATTCCTGGGACGACCCTTCAGAATCTTATTTTAACTTTGATTTGAAATCTCTTTTTTCCTTGATTTGATTCACCTTTACTTTCTGTTATTGAATTTTATTTTTGATGGATTATTGTTGAATTTTGAATCTTGGTGTTAGTTGTTGAATTTGAGTTTATATTTATATCTATATATATATATACAAAATATATATATATATATATATATATATATATATATATATATATATATATATATATACATCTTTTTGGAATTAAGGTATAACATGATAACATACTTGATAAGGACAGAGAGAAAGGTAAAAGTCTACTTTATTTATGGAGTTTAGAATTTATCGCAGTCATATTTGCTAGCATGACAAGGACGTAGAGCCTGATTTAGATATACTTATCCTAGTTATGAAATCAAGATTTTCTTGCAGCCATACCGGGTAGTGTAGTAAGAATTCTAGATAACATGACTATAGGGTGTATACCTTGGTTATGGACTATATTGTTTATTGCTGCTATGCTTACTGGCGTGGCAAAATTCTGACAACATAATTTCAGAAATACGTGTATGGTATCAAATTTTATCTTAAATGGGTTCATTTTTTTTAACAGTTGATGAAGAACAGATTTTATCATTATTTCTTTCTTACCATTATTTCTTGTATTACCATTTTTTTGTAAAAAAAATAAAACTGTCCGGATTACATCAATCACCTGTCTCGTATCTAATTCTGTCAGCTATACTTTGAAACCCTTGAATCTCCATATCTTTTCTCCTTGGAAAGGTCGGGGAAGTGATGTAAATCATCTGGCTCGAAATGATGTAACTTGTTATCATATGGCAATCTTGGTAGGAATCTAAATGTTGGTCTTGATATAGAATTTAATTTTTATATTGGGATAAGAGAATATATATATATATATATATATATATATATATATATATATATATATATATATATATATATATATAGTGGACACAGACACTTTGCGTGATACGTATGCATGCTACACTTTGATTACCAACCTATCTAAATGCATATTAATATATTTTTGATGTTTAAATTCTCAAAACTCCAATATTTCTGATACAGTACAGTATCAGAGACTGGTTCTCTATTTTTTTCTAGTTTAAATTCGTAAATTAAATATAAATTTCATGTTATTAGTTGTTGTTTACATCACTGCACATGTATATTATATACAGGGTTTCAATTCTTAAAGAAATTGGTTGAGTTTTGTGTTTGAATTTGTCAAATCTGAGACTGTGTATATATTAACCCTTTAACACTTGATTCTAAGTGATTAGTTCAATTTGCAGTTTTTAAATGTAATATTTTGAGCCATATACATTGTTGTATGTAGGGATATAATGTTAGGTTTCGTACTCTTACATGTTAGGTTGTGGTTGTGGTGAACATTGGGTTGGTTTTGATGTTCAAATTTATCCAAAATTCTGAAACTGAATACATGTTAACATTTTTTACATTGATTTCAAATATTTAGTTCAATTTCAAATTTAATATGTAATGTTGAACCGAAATGAATGATTGAACCCTTCATTTTAAGTTATGACCCCTGTACACTTGATACTCTACACTAATGTTCACAACTGCCATGTAAACCTAAGCCTTCATCTCTATGTTATGTTTATATATATATATATATATATATATATATATATATATATATATATATATATATATATATAGTTTATGCATATATGTTATAATGTATATAGATACATAACTAAAAAAAAAAAAATATAGATACATAACTAAATCTCTACCTCTCTGTACATATAGATAGATATATATATATATGGTTAGACATGCATGTTATGAGTAAATAGGTTGTGTATTGTAGATTGTTTAACCAATATGCCATGAGTAGTGTAACTTGATAGCTATTTTTTTGAAACCCAAATCCTCCTATACACTTTTATGTATATTTCACACACACACACATGTCTACTATCTAATCCTATAAACATGTCCACATACACCCATACACACACTAACCACATAACCTTTACATAATGCTAGCTTTTCCCTCTCTAACACTCTATATATATATATATATTTTTTTATATATATATATATATATATATATAGTGATTGGATTTCAATGCTCGATATTGGTGTTTTAAATTTTGATTTTGATTTTGCCTTAAAGCCTTGATAATTTGTTATTTCTGTATCTTTTCTGGTTTAACACCTCTGATTGCTTGTATGTTTTGATACCCTATGACCGTTTTGGTCTAGTATGACTAGTATACCTAGATAAGACTTCTCCTACCACCGTATGCCATGACCATGTATGTCATTCTTTTAAATTATATGATTTAGGTAAGTTCTGAGACCTTGATTGTTGGGGACAAGACTCTAGAAGAAGTACGACCATCTTAATTTCGAGAACAAAATTCTTCTAAGGAGGGTAGACTTATAACACCCACTTTTCTAAAATAAGAGTAATTTTAAAATTTTGTAATTATAATCATTTAATAATGATATTTAAACCATGTTATGATTTTTGATGATTTTTAATTATTTTAAAATTATTTAAAATGTTGAATTGTGATTTTGATGGTTAACTAGTGTAACCCTAGAGACTGCATGACCTAGAGACTAACCATGACCATGAAGACCTAACCACGTGATTAGGATGACTAATTATGACTTTTAGCCTAAGGGTATTTTGGTCATTTTGACTTATTAATGAAAATGAATTTTGATTAATTAGTATTGTGCTAATTGAATTGTTAGAGACTAACATAGTTTTGACTAAACCTAGATGTTAATGATACTCATGGAGGTTTAGTTAGAAGGTTCGAGACTTAATGGTTAAGTTAGATTAACAATATCTAGATATTTCATAGTAGGATATTTACCTCTTAGGATATTTGTGAAAAAGAAAGCCTTATGACTAGTTGAACCAATAGGAAGGCTTAGAATTGGGTGGACAACTCCTAGCCACTCATCTACATAAAAAACTAACCCTAATTCATCTAATGACCAGCCATCAAGTGCCCCTCCCTTCCTATAAAGAATCCTTAAGAAAATCCTTGCCTCTTTTTTACCTCTATATAGAACCTTAAGTGTTCTTCCCCAAATTAGAGAGCTTTCCTCTTTGATTTGATTTACTTTCCCTCACATTCCTCCATCCAAACTTCTCCTAATCCATCCCACACCATCAAGGAAGGATTCTATCCAAAAATTTGGGCAAGGTGCAAAGGAAGGTGTCCATTTGGATAGATCTTCATATCGGAGCCGTGTCCTAAAGATTTTTATTGGGATTCCACTCCCAATAGGTAAAACCTATCCTCTAACTTGATTTCCTTTGTATATTAATTAGTTTTGAATCCAAAGGATCCACCCCCATGCATGTGTCCCCTTTAGATTTTGAGACCATTTGGAGTCCATTTGAGGATATTATAGGAGTGTCTTGTGTCCTACTTGATAGATCCCAAATTTGGGCACCCCATGTGTATGTATGTATGATAATAGTTTAAATAGATATTCAAATTTGGTTTTAAAATGGTTAAAGAGTGGATTGGTCTTAGTTAGGATGATTAGAATGAGTTTTATTTGGATATCTATGTTGGTATCCAAGTATCTTAGCCAAACCAAATTCGTCATAATTTTTATCCACGTTTTTATTAACCAAAGCAACTTGGAAATGTCATAACTTTTAGCTTAGAACTCCAATTTATCTTTCGTGTTTTTTTAAAAGAACTGTTTCGAAGTTAGCTTTCCAAATATATATTTTAATAAGCCAAATTTGTTTGAAACTTTCTGTAAAATTATTTGAGTGTCAGCTGTACGAAAGACGAACGCGTTTCGGTATTTTTGCGATTCCGGGAGCTTCCGGACACGAAAATGCGATCCGTTTAAAGTTTTGGAAAGCTAACACAAAGGGCTACTACATATTCAAATCCTAGAATTTAGTGAAGGCCCAATTGGTATAGTATTGGTTTTAAGTAGAAAAGTGACTATACGATATATACATTTTGTGTAACCTATGAGCCTAAGTAGTATGGATATTAAATGAATATAGAGTATGTAATGCATGATATGTTAGATGAATAAAATGATATATATATGATATATATCCTCTTTACATTAATGTATATATATGGTTGAATGCAAGCATGTAGGAATGCAATTAATATAATGTATGTAAGCAATGCATAAATGCATGAATGAAAGAATGATATACAATGTATGCATGAAAGTATATAATGAATGCTAAATATGAATGCAAGGTATACATGTCATGATAGATATGAATGCATAATGTATATAATGTAATATAATATATAATGATAGCATGTATGGTAATGTAGAGTATATGATACGAGCATGAACGAATGGAGGAAATACATGTATATAGGTAATATAGAATGTAATATATGAATGCAAGCATGCAAGATAATATATTGTATCCATATATGATGTATTCAACTTAAAGATAATGTAATATATGAAAGGAATGAATGATAATATATAACATGATATGAAGGTAATGTAAGGTATGAAATATATGATGTGTACATGTTTGTATGCCTCTATGTTAATGTATGAAATGAAATGCAATGTATGCATATGTATAAAATATGTAGGTAATGCATAGAAGCATGAATGAAATAAATGTATGCAATATGTTAATATAAATACAACTATCTAATATGCACGAATGTAAGTATGATATAATGCAAGTATACATGTATATATCATGTAACGTAATATACATGATATGTATGTATGCATGTATACAATATAAGTATGTATGTATGCATTTCTATAAACTGAGTTAACCTATAATCTTTTACACACATGCATTCATACACCCTTTGACATCATGTATCACATGTCACATACACCTACCTATCACTAAATTTTAGAACATTAACACATATCCTTTCACACACATGCCAAACACACACATACTCACTTACTCTTTTACCTCTCTTTCTCCCTATATATATATATATATATGTATATACTTATATATATAGCTTTCCTATATATATCTATGTATATGAATATGTGAATAATATATATATATTATATGACTAAGTTTGTGTGTCTTGTTAGCTTATGGTTTAGTTTTGTGCTTGGTTTAGCAAGTGACTTATGCTATGAGTTAGTAGCTATCTTGGATACTTGATTTGCATATACTTAGTTTGTTTAGACCTAGAATTGACTAACCAAGACTAGTTGACCATTGTAGACCCAAGCCTAGCTAGTTGACAACAGTTGACTAGAGTTGACCTAGTTTGACTTTATAGTTGACCAAAGTTGACCAAGAGTTGACTTTGACCTAGATTGACTTAGAATCATGTAGATTCTATTATAATTTCAATTACCATATAAATTTAACTCTTTATAACCTGTGTTGCTATAACTAGGACTCTGTGACTCCAATTGGCCATCTTTTCATATCAGCTATTCAAGGTATCAGGCGAGTACATTCTCTGACCGTTTCATACTTGCTAGGATTTATATTCTTGCTCTATATTACTTTACTTGATGCTGACACATTAGTAGCACGGATTGGTACTATATGGATCTTTTCATGAGATGTTATCTCCCTCGGGAGCATCGGATACTGCATATTTTGTACGTTTCACGAATCATCACGTATCTCTATGCTTTCACTGATTCACGAATCGCTTGTGACACATGTACTCTCATGTTCACAAAGCCATCATGAATCACCTTCACGTATCACTCATTTTATGAGCCATGTGAAGTTTCACGAATCTTAACATAACTTGAACAGATCCTTGTGTATTGATTGGGGATGGGGGAGTAGAAATAGGCATGTGAATAATATCCAAGTAGCTGTAGTCATGAATCACTCTTAGCTGTAGTCGTGAATCTCCTTTGCCATTAACATGTTTATATTTTACTCTAACTCACTAGTCACTGCTAGTTCTCTATTTATAGTAGATATTTCCTTACAGTTATCTCCTTTACTTCATATATTCTCTTTTCAGCGTTTCATGTATCTTACTCTATTGCATGCTTTATTTTTCCTAACTTGAACTGCGTGAGATGTATTGTGCTCGTTCCTCTCCTGACTGGACCTGTTGAAAATATTACAGGTAATATAGAGATTCACAGCTAGCCTAGAGGACCAGTAGAGCTTGGAGTAGATTGTTAGTTTATGGTTTAGTTTTTCTGTTGGAACTTGTATTGTAATAAGTTAAGATTTGAGTTGTATTATGTTTTGTTATTGTGTCGTTTAAACACTTAGACTTATTTCCCCTTCTGTTTGTATCTTCCTTTGAGATTTTCATATCTTTGATATCGTGCTATTTCTGCCTTAGTTATGATTGAGACTGTATTCTGTATTGTCACCTCCACTCGGAGTGTATATACTGTACAGGTACCTTATATTGTTAGATGTTGTGACCTAGGACAGCGTTCTACCGCCGACATTGCGGCGTAGGCTGGACGTACCCACTTCTCGTGCCCTTACTCTAGGGTGCGGGTCATGACAAAGATGCACAAGGTGCAAGGTCAAAGGTGCACAAGGCGTGTAAGGTACATGGTGCACGAGGTGCAAAGACCAAAAGGTCTGTAAGATACAAGGCGCGTGAACCAAAAAGTATGCGAGATGAAATGTGCACGGACCAAAAGGTATGCGAAGTACAAGGTGCGCAACGTGTACGGACCAAAAGGTGTGCGAGTCATAAGGTGCATGGACCAAAAGGTGCACGAGGTGTAAGGTACGCAGACCAAAAGGGGCACGAAATGTAAGGTACGCAAACCAAAAGGTATGCGAGGTGCAAGGTACGCGAACGAAAAGGTGCGCGAGGTGCGCAAGGTGCACGAGGTACAAAGTAAGCGGACCAAGAGGTACGCGAGGTATAAGGTGTGCAGACCAAAAGATGCATGAGGTACAAGGTGTACGGACCAAAAGGTGTACGAGGTGCACAAGGTACAAGGTACGCGAACCAAAAGATGCGCGAGGTAAAAGGTGCACGAGGTGCACATTGTGTAAGGTGCTCGAACCAAAAGGTGCACAAGGTACAAGGTGTGCGGATCCAAATGTGAGCGAGGTGCACGAATGAAAAGTTGCACAAGGTGTCGTCCGTACCAGCAAGCTTTTTGCCATGGAGTTTTAGAAACTTTCAAGGTCCATAACTTGGACTATAGGACTCGAAATTAGACAAAATAAAGGTCTAAACTGAATGAAATTAAATTCTCTACAACATGGAACAAGTAATTTTCGAAAAAAAGTAAGTTTGATAGATCAAAACCATAAAAACTCAAAAACCCTACTTTTGGAACATAGATCTACACAAAACTAGCCATTAAAATAAAAAACTCCAAGAACTAAACTTGTAGAGAAAGAAGAGATGAACAATCTAAACTAATAATATCAAAAAAATATCAAGAAACAAAAATTGTAAGAATCTCTCCATTTGGTGCAAGGTGTACTTGCCTAAAAGTTGGTTTGAGGAAAATAAAAGAAAGAGAGAATGAGGAGAGAGAGAGAGAGAGAGAGAGGAAGAGAATATATATAGGTTGGGTTGACTCAAGGAAACCCTATTCTTAAGCATGCTCTTAACCATATGACTAATAACATGTTAAATGCTACAAAATACAACTAATTTGATTATTTAAATAAAATTCTAACCACAACACGGTTCAGATATTTTATCATCGAAGCAGTAAGTTACGCCTATAACCAGACAAGGAAAAGCGGTAGCATACTAATCCGCGATGAGATACTGTTCCATGTCATGGCCAGTTACAAATACATGATACATACAATCAAGATACAGATGCAGATACCACATACAGAAAAATCAAAATTTTACATATTCTGGGAATGGGGAGTGACATACCATGAAGATGGTACCTGAGACTCCCAAGGTATTACCCTCATATAGATACTACAGCTACTCCTAGGAGTGCGCATACAACTGTGCTCTGAGCTGCCTGATCCTTTGGGCCCGCGATGGTGGTAGGTACTGTGCTAATGAATGAACATCTAGTATTGATCCTAACTCCTCATCCACTGCTATGGGTGAAGACTGAGGCGACTGAAAGGACTGTAATGGTACATCTGGTGTAGCTGGTCATCTTCGAGGTGTCAAATAGGGGCAAGTACTAACTGAATGGTCCTCTGCTCTACAGCAGAAGCATCATTTATTGGCCGTCTAACAAACTGATCTTAGATGTCCCATCTTCCCATAATAGGTATATGCTTCTTGCTCTGCCTGATACTACTGCTAGTCTCTTTGTCTCTGAGCCTAGGCCTGTATATACTGTTGAGGCCTCTCTTACTGGAATATTTAGGATTGCATCGATGAAGGCCTTTGAGTCTGCTGTAGCTGAATCATTACTGGTACCCACTGGTTGGAAGGCTAGAAGGATGACGATCCAGCCGAACTCCTCCAGGGACAAACTCCTATCATGTGTTCTAGTGAACCGCATAATAAACATAAAAAGTTAGCCCTCCGACAAGTAATATGAGTGTGTCCTCCCCTTCCACAGAAGGAACATACGACTAGTAACTCCTGGTACTGGTATGGATTATTGTCTGTTGGTACTGGTGAGGGATGTCGAGGTAAAAAGCATGATATGGATGTATGGCACCTCTTACGACCCTCAGTTCTAGATTTGGTCCTCCTAGCTATATGCTCTCGCTCTTGTACTGCCTCTACAGTAGGCCGGGCTCGATATGTTGACTGACTGGATAGCTGATACTGTCTTGCTCCAGTCTGTACTTCCTTTAGCTGCTAGTCCTCGGCCTGAAATTCCTCGAGTATTCCTTGCTCACTTGGGTCTATCAACATCTGGACACTCTGGTAGAGAACGAGATCTCGTCGTTGTTGTGACTCCATTATTTCTTTGATAATCCATATAAGTGCAGGTACATCGGGCTGATCTGAAACTATCTCCGCTCGGACGACTGACTGTATAGGCACAGCTAGATGATCGGGATGGACTGACATCTCTGCCCTCGAGTCAACTTTCGACTCTGTAACATAATACTGAGACTTATCCTCTACAACTGGCCTGACATAAGATTTTTGACCTGCCATCGGCAGAACCCAAACAAGATAATCGGAAGGATTAGGAACAGTGTCCCTGAAAGTTAAAGGACACAAGGATCAAATCGATGGAACAGAAAAGATCAACGATCAAGGCAGATATCAGGTCAAAAGATCAGAGATAGAGAATAACACGAAGGATATCAATAAAGGATAATTATGATTGAGATATCTAAATATCAGTAATACCATATATCTGATAAATCAGACTTGCATAGGCCACCACTAAAACCTGTGTCACACCCCAGAACCAAAATACTGGCAAGTGGGGACGGACAAGACCAGCTACATAATACCAAAGTATGCCAGTACTCTGAAATCAGGTATAAGCTGTCAAGACATGGGGGTTACTTCTACAAGCCAACAATCGATCTTACGTCAAGCAATCCTAGGTATCTCAATCATAGACAAATATGCAAAGTACAAGAAGTATGATCATCAGACATAAAATAGTAAAGCGTCCCAAACTATATATACATGGATGATCATGAAGCTAGTAATATAAAGTGAAGAACTAGAAAGAGTAATTAATAGTCATACATGATAAGCTATAGCTATGGTCTAGAATATGCAAATCATGTTTAGGCCCGTAGGCTACATGTCAAGATCCAAAACATGAGCTAAACACGTGTTCGGAGGCTAAATGCTACAAAAAAAATAATGTACATAACTAGTGGGAGAATGAAATAGAAAACCTACTAAGGTAATCTGGTGCTTCAGGTAGTCACCGTCGAGTAGATGGTACGAAAGATCCTCCGGGCTCCTCGATCAAATCTGGCCAAACAAAACCAGTGGGGTCAGACCCCCAATAGTAAGTACCACAAAGGAAGCCAAACTATGAAATAAAACTAGCAATAAGTAACATAGCAATGGATAGAGACATAAATAAGTAAAATAAATCGAGACTCATGCACTACCAATGCACTTATCCCGAGAATAGAAAAGATAATAAGCAAAGCAACCTGGAGCATAGGGTAAATAATATATGATATAACGTAAACTGCGGACATGTAAGGTAATAGGACATGTAAATATTTGAGATAAACTTAACATGTGAGCATGTAAGAGAAATGGTACATATGAGCATGTGAGATAACTGGGACATGGGAGCATATGAGAACTATATAGAACGACAATGATAAGATGACTTAGGAACTATTCTGGAAGCCAAGTTATAACCCATAAACCAAACAAGGACCGGGGTTGTAATCCTTCTCCTGAAAGAACTTAACCTGTAATCATTTATTGACAAAAGTAAAGCATAAACAACAAGGTATTGAATTAAACAAATACGGATACTGCCTAGACAATACTAGACTAGACTAGACTGTATACAAGAATTACGACCAAGAAATGAGTACGGCTTTATACATTAACTAACTAGGGTTATCACAATCCTAATTACTAACAAGATGCACTTTTGAGAAATTCAATCCAGTTACCTGCCTTGCAGACTACCCGACTTATCCAGGCCAAAAAAAATAAAAGTAATGGTGGATACATCGCTCGGAAGACAAATGTATCCTAAGATCTAACAGTGGGTACATCGCCCAGGAGACAAATGTACTCTATAGACATATAATGGCGGGTACATCGCCTAGGAGACAATGTGCCCTATAGATATATAATGGTGGGTACATCGTCGAGGAGACAAATGTACCCTGCAATACTCGACGGTGCGCTAGAAGTGTGCTCATCATGACAAATAGCCCCAAATCCATCGAGGTTGGGGCTGGGATAAAGGGCTTGCAGGTAACCGGGAAATTCTCTCCTCCAAATAATCTAGATAATCAAGCTAGTTGTTTAGTCATTAACATTTTCTTGTTGGATTCTGGGTATGGCATTCCACAGAATCCATCATAGACATGATATGCAAGACTTGACAATACAAGAAAGTGCGTTATAGCAAGCCACAACAAGAAAATATAATAAGATAGAAGCTAGGGGTGCGCTACGATGAGCCACTATAAAGAAAATAGGAAGTGCACCATGATGTGCCACTATCACGTAAGCAAGAAAAGACATGTACAAGAGTGCACCACGACGGGTCACTATCTAGTAAGCAAATTAAGAAGACATGTAACATGAGTGCGCCACAACAGGTCACTATCTAGTAAGCAAAGAAGACATGTAGCATGAGTATGCTACGACGGGCCACTATCTTGATTAAGCAAAGAAAAGACATAAATCATGAATGCACCCCGACGGGCCACTATCTAAGAATAAGCAAACATGACAATAAGAATCGCATGTAGAAAGAATTAGATAAAAGACATATCATGACATGGAAGAAGGAATAAATAAAAGTAACTACTTGACATAAAACAATAATTGAATCTGCGCTAATATTAAGAATATAAGGGGGTACAATTATTCTTTAACTGTACAAAATTATCTAATCATGTTAAGAAATTCATTTTTGTTTAAAAAACATCAAATTTTGCCAAGTACAGAAAACATGCCAAAAGATCAACTATGATTGAAATCATTAGTAACATATGAACTCCAATTAAGGTGAAACGTGAACATTCTTAAAGCCATGACAAAGATCTACAACTTTCATGTTTTGAGTTTTTCCAGATTTTAGCTGCAAAATAGCTCAATTGGGCAAAAATAGTCATTTGTAGTCAAGTTACGCGCAAGTACGGTGTGCGACACGCGACGTGCAAGCTGCGCTACACGCGCGAGTAAAACTGCCCAAGCGCACGTTGTGCGCAAGCACGGTGCACGTTGTACGATAGAAAATCGTACGCGGCGTGTGACGTGTAAGTTGCTCTGCACGTGAGGACAAAAGTGCCCACGGCTTATGTTGTGCGCAAGCACGACACGCGGACGTACGACACAAAATGCGTGGACACGCGGCACGCAAGTTATACTGCGTGGGAGGGCAAAAGTGCCTACAGTATACGTTATGCAAAAGCACGTCCCGCGGGCACACGGAGCGCAAGTTGTGCTGCCCGCGAGAGCAAAAGTACCTACGACGCAAGTTGCACGCAAGCAAAGTGCATGTTGTGCGACAGAAAATTGTGCACGGTGCACGGCGTGCAAGTTGCACTACGCGCAAGGGCAAAAGTGCCCACGGCGCACGTTGCACGCAAGCACGGTACGTGGGCGTGCGGCAAAAAAAAATGCACGGGCATGTGGCGCACAAATTGCGCTGCGCACGAGGGCAAAAGTGCCCACGGTGCATGTCACACCCCAGAACCAGAATATCGGAGAGCAGGGGAGTGACTCAGCCAGCTACGTATTACGGGTAGATGAATATCGTATAATACGATCAATGCTATCTAAAAGACGAGGGGGTGCATACTATATGCAGGTCTCACTAGGGTTACTCGACATCTATGTCTCAATCATTCAAACAAGAAACAGTAATATAGAACATGTAAGATAAAGCAGTAAGGCGTTCCAAACGTTTAGTCAAAATGTTCTTGAGATCTGGCTATACAAAATATAGCCAGATGGTATAGCAAGGTATACACAATCGTTATCAGCTGCAGTATGACTTAGTTACAATTATGTAAAAGTAAGTACAAGACAATCCGACTTAACATGTCGGTGCCAAGCGGCAAAATATAAAGTAAGTAGCAAAACGAACAAGGAAGCAAGGAACCCACTCGTGTCCTCATACGATTATCCCTCTAGTATTGACCATCTTGGAGATAGAAGTAAGCTGAGTCCTCGGGAACTAGCTCTATATCTGGCCATGCAAAACCAGAGAGGTTAGACCTCTAATAGCAAGTGCCACAAGAAAGCACGATATGAGAACTAAAACCTGTGATAAGAGTTAAGAATATAATAATAAGTCTCCGTTTGCTACTGGGATTCACACAACATCACGACACATCAAACCAACTTCCCAACCAAACAAGAACAGAAGTTGACCCGTCATGTCCTGATATTCTAATCATCTTAGTAGTTAATAGAGTAGGTACAGTAACAAACAAATCAATTTAAACGGTCATACAACTACTACGGCTTGCTACTATAAGTTCTAAGTTGTCTTGAAAATATGCAATAAGGATTCCTAAGTTCTTACTATGCACAAGCAAGGCTAGTTTACCCAATAATAAGTTACACCAATCATGAATTAGACGAGTCCCAGCGGGACGTCCGTCATCAGTATACAGTAAATAAATATAAGCAGATACCGCTCCCTACCCGTGTGGCAGATTTACAGTATCTGTGGGAACCAGCCGGCATGTCAGGGCACTAATTGTCCCAATGATGGCTGCCATGTAAGAACTCGGAAATCTATTCTCTCCATGCAATCGTTATTTTATTTAACTTAGTAGTCCCTATGTTAATTGAAATCCCATGTCGTGGATCATGGTCATTCAGAATGAGTACTTTCGTACAGAGTACGATATGCATAACTCTACAATGATGTCCGTACGGTTAGGTTGTAGGTCTTATATAGCATAATATAACTATCAAACCTAGCCACGGAATAATCATACCTTGACTGTAAAGTACACATGCCACTTTTATAGAAAAATCAGTTGAAGCCTGCACGTGTCCATATGCCAATGTTCGGGATCAGCTAGTCGATTGCAATGGTTCATAGTTAATATGAACGTGTCTCATTCAGTTTCAGTAAGACGACTAGCCAATCTCTTTAGTTCCAACTAGGAACGCATGATCAATCATTTAGTCAAGGTAACAATCAATATCAATTCATGCCAAGGCATAAAAGTCAAACTAGTATTTAGTATGGTCGAGTCTATAACTTTCAGGGTTAAATTTCAGTCATAATAGGTATCCATAAACTAGTATACGCCAAAGCTTTACGCTAAGGCCACCGGTTCACGCCAAAGCTTTACGCTAAGGCAAATACGCGCGTAAAGAAAGTACGCATAAGGAGTGACGTTGTGCGTAAACTTGTACGCGCAAGGGTCAAAGTTTACGCATGGATGAATATGCGTAAAGGAAGTATGCGCCAATAAAGGAACAAAGTTGCACGTAAAAACTCGTCTTATGCCAAGCTAAGGAGTACGCGTAATATAAAACTTGTACGCGTAAAGAATAGGGTTACACGTAAAACTTGTATGCGTAAAGGGTCAAGTTACGCGTAAAACTCGTACATGTAAAAGGGTTATAGTTTATGCATGAATGAATATGCATAAAAAGAAAAACGTTACGCGTAAAACATTGTACACATAAAGAATTACGCATAAATGAGTATGCGTAATCCGAATTCACGCTGACATGAATGATCGTGGGCATAGAGCTTGATATTATGTGGGCACATAAAAACGTGGGCGTAAAGCTTTATATTACGCGGGCACGTAAAAACGTGGACGTAAAGTTTAATGCCTACGCGAGCACGTATAACGTGAGCGTAAAACTCCTCCTGAACTCCAAATTCCATAGAACCTTTATTCCAAGCCAGAAATCGGATTCCATAGGTCAGAATGGCGTATAACACAATCTGAACAATCTGGAACGAACAAAACTTGGAAATAAGGAGGTTTGATAGATCAAAACCAATGAAATCCGAAAAATAGTAATTTCTAAATCTACTAAAAATGAGACTTCAAAATACAAAGTGCCAAGTTATAAACTATCTTAGAATCACAAAAAAAAGATAAATGAACCATAAAAATGGGTTCTCATGTGGAAGCAAGATGTACTTGCCTATGGGTTTGGTAGGTGGAGAGAGTTATGAGGAAGAAGAAGAGTAAATGAGAAAGAAAAGTAATGAAGAGAGAGAAAGGATTGGGGCTTTAAATAGAATGATGGTAGGTAGAGGGTTGGTCGGGTTCATGATGAACCACCAAAGTCCGAAAATAAACCAACCCAAGTCGAACCTAAGAGCAAAGCAAAAGCAGAAAATAAAATACAGAAAAATAATTAGCGTGAATTTAAAGAATTAACTACAAACAAATACAGGATAAATATTAAATAAATATATTCAAGCCGTACACGTATTAAAATACATATTCTGGGAACGAGGAGTGACATCTCTACCCTCCTTAGAAAAATTATGTCCTCGGAATTTTAAATCCAAGCAGGATAGAAACATCAGAGCTAGGCTAATCCAAGTACAAACAATTTTAGCGAGCAAGCAGTCATGTTACAATATCAACTCGCAAGTAATATATCTATATTTATCAATCTACGATATCAAATAATTTCTACTCATAGGGTGATAAGCATGAGGAATCAAGACAATCAAGGTATACGAAAAAAATATACCTTATGAGTCAAATAGGTGCGGATACCATGATCGGATATCATCCTCACGTTCCCACGTTGACTCTCCTAAGGAGTGATGACCCCAAGCAACACGGATAAGGCTGATTGTTCGGTTCTTGAGTATCTTCTCCCTTCGGTCCAAAATGGACACCGGCTGTTCCTCGTAAGACAGGTTGGTACCGACAACCAGCTCAGAATGATCGAGGATATGGCTTGGGTCCGATACATACCTACGCAACTGAGATACATGAAACACATCATATACCTCTCGTAACAAAGGTGGAAGGGACAAACGATAAGCAACATCGCCTACCCTATCGAGGATAGCAAATGGGACCACATATAGCGGAATCAACTTTCTACGAACGCCAAATATAATGACCCTACGAGTAGGTGAGATCTGCAAAAACACGTGGTCCCCAACAGAAAATTCTAGCGGCCTACGATGCTGGTCTGCCCAATGACGATGTCGATCTTCTGCAACTCGAAGTCGCTATATAATTTCCTTAACCACTTCAACCGTATGAACAATCATCTCTGGGCCTAACATCTTCCTCTCTCCGATATCATTCCATTCCAGTGGTGATCTACACTTCTTACCGTATAGTGCTTCGAATGGCACCATCTGGATACTGGCTTGATAACTATTTTTGTATGAGAATTCGACTAAGTGCAGGTGACTCTTCCAAGATCCTCCAAAATCTGGGGTCCAAGCTCGTAACATATCTTCTAAAGTCTGAATAGTTCTTTCTGATTGTCCGTCCGTCTGTGGATGGTAAGCCGTGCTAAATCTTAACTTGGTACCCAGACTATGATGTAAACTCTTCCAAAAATACGATATAAAATGGGTATCTCTATCTGATACTATACTGACAGGGACCCCATGATGCCTGACTATCTGCTGTATATACAATTCTGCCAACTTTTCTGTAGATTGCCTTACTCTAAAGGAAGAAAATGTACCGCCTTCGTAAGACGATCTACCATCACTCAAATAGCATCCTTACCACTTGGTGATCTTGGTAAATCGGTCACAAAGTCTATTGTGATATGTTCCTACTTCCATTTCGGGATAGGAAGCGGTTGTAATAATCTACCTGGCCTTTGTTGTTCCGCCTTCACTTGTTGATATATTAAGCAATGAGAAACGAATCTAGCTATCTCCTTCTTTATTTCGTTCCACCAGAAGTGCTACTTGATATCTTGGTACATCTTGGTCCCTCCAGGGTGTATAAAATATTTAGAACTGTGGGCTTCTGCCATAACCTCCTGTCTGATATCTCCACTAGGCACACATAGACGTGATCCAAATCTAAGTGTACCATCTTCATAAATTTTTATCTCCTTTCTGAGTCCCGACTCACATTCTGTCCTAAGCTTCTGAATCCTTGGGTCCTGTGCCTGAGCTGCCTTGATCATGTCTACCAAGTCGGATTGGACTCATAGACTTGTCAGAATTCCTGTATCACTAGGAAGTATAACCTCGATGCCCATCTCTTGAAGATCTTCTAAGATATATTTTTATGATGTCAACATAAATGCGTCGCCTCTCCTACTAAGAGCATCTGCTACCATATTAGCCTTGTCTGGATGATACTGAAGCTCTACGTCATAATCTTTGATCAATTCTAACCATCTTTTCTGCCTCATGTTCAGTTCCTTCAGAGTAAAGATGTACTTCAGACTCTTATGGTCTGTGTACATGTCCACTCGATCACCGTACAAGTAATACCTCCACAGCTTCAAAGCAAATACTATTACAGCCAACTCCAAGTCATGAGTCAGATAATTCTTTTCGTGGTCTCGAAGTTGCCTAGATGCATACGCTATCATCTTCCTATGTTGCATTAGAACACCCCTAAGTCCCTATCCTGACGCGTCATAATATACAGTAAAACCTCCGGGTCCAACCGGTAATATAAGAGTAGGTGTCATGATCAACTTCTGCTTCAAATTCTCAAATAATGCCTGGCACTCTGTCGACCAAATGAATGGCACATCCTTCCATGTCAAGCGGGTCATGGGTGTTGAGAGTCTTGCAAATTCTGATACGAACCTTTTGTAATATCCTGCTAATCCTAAGAAACTACGTACATATGCTACGGTCTTAGGTATTGGCCAACTTTCTACTGCTTCTACCTTTTTGGGATCCACTGCTACTCCAGCCCCTGATATGATGTGCCCCAAGAATGAAATATGATTCGTCCAAAACTCACACTTGCTGAGCTTGGCGTACAACTGATTCTCTCTCAGAACCTGCAACACTTTCCTGAGGTGATCTTTATGCTCTTCTTCACTAGCTGAGTATACGAGAATATCGTCGTGAAATACAACGACAAATTAATCTAAATAAGGCATAAAGATGCGGTTCATCAAATCCATAAATATTGTTGGAGCATTGGTCAAACCAAACGACATTAATAAGAATTCATAATACACGTACTTGGACCTAAATGCCGTCTTGGGAATATCCCCTTTCCAAACTCTCACTTGATGATATCCTGATCGAAGATCTATCTTGGAGAAAACCCTTGCTCTACTCAATTGATCAAACAAGTCGTCGATCCTTGGTAGTGGGTACTTGTTCTTTATTGTTGTCACAATAAGATTTCTATAGTCAATGCACAATCTTGATGACCCATCCTTCTTTTCTACAAGTACCACTGGTGCTGCCCATGGTGATTCGCTAACTCGAATGAACTTCTTCTCCCTTAATTCTTCTATATTCTGATACACCTTGGCCTGCTCTGAATCTGCCATTCTGTAAACTCGATCTGATATCGGTTTAGTTCCAGGTGCCAATTCTATACTGAACGTAATATCCCTAACCGATTGTAGACCTGGAAGTTCTTCGGAAAATACATCCAGAAACTTTTTAACTACCTTCGGAACTTAAACTTCTTCCATTATCGATAATATTCCTTCTTGTTGTTGAGTTGCTACTGATCTGACTAAGGTAAATTGCTCCATGCCTGGAATATTAAAAGATACACTCCCTCTATGGCAATCTATTGTGGCACAACTGTCCTTCAGCCAGCCCATGCCTAAGATGATGTCGAAATTCCTCATAGGAAATTCTATCAACCTAGTGGGTAAAAAACGCCCGCACACTACAACTCTACATGCTAGAATAATCTACTAACTCCTACGAGCCCATTACCAGTGAGTATATTCAACCTCCCTGGCAATGCCTCAAATTCTATTCCTAGTCGTGTCACAAATTGTGCAGATATAAATGATTATGATGCTCATGAATCAAACAATGCTACTGCAGGATATGAGGCGATGAGAATGTTACTTGCCATAATATTTCCCGATGCCAATGCCTCTTCTAAAGATAGATTGAATGCATGCCCTCTGCCTCCTTGTTGGTTCTCATGCTGCAGCCTAGCCTGGTGTTGCTGCTGGCCCCTGCCTTGGTGATGCTGGGGTGGTCTTTGTTGTTGCTGCTACATCGGTGGTCCCTGCTGCCGAAACATCTGAGCCTGTGACATGAACAGGCGTTGTGCCAACGGCCTCACTGCTACCACTGGTCCTCCTGACCTCAAATTCATGGGACAGGTGGAAACCCGATGATCTGGACTTCCATATACCAAACGCTGTTCGTTCAATATCCGACACACTCCTCTAGTGTGCCCTACCTTTTCACAATAATTGCAGCCCGGTGGGGGTTGCTAGTTCTTCCTCTGTTGCTGTTGCTATTGCTGTTGCTGCTGCTGCCTTGCTGGTGGTGCTGGCCCTCGTATTGCCACATCGTGAATGCGAATGGCAGGGGATGGTGCTGTTGTTCGGGGTGCTACTCTTTCTCCTCCTTCAATCTGATTGTGAGATCTCTTCTGACCTCTAGTCCTTGCTGTGATCCTCTGGATGGTGATCTCATAACTTCGGGTTGCCGTCAATACCTCATCGAAAGTCTGGTAGTTAAGCCCCTCTATCAATTGTAATAGTTTAAGATGAAACCCTTGCTAAAACCTCATAGCCCTCTGGCTCTCTATTGCTACCATCTCTGGGGCAAACCTACAGATTCTGCAGAACTCTGCTGCATAAGCATCCACTGTCTTACCAGCCTGCTTGAGGTTGATAAACTTCTACTGTAGCTCGAACTGTGCCACAACTCCATAGTACTTCGTCTTGAAGCTCACAGTAAAATTGTCCCAAGCAACAGGACGTCTGATGCCCACTTCTTCCGATTCCCACCAATCACGTGCGAGGTCTTGAAGTAACAGCTTCACCAGATCCATACGTTCTTCTATCGGTACCTTAGCCGCTGTCAAAATGGCCTCGATATCCTTAAGCCATGTATCTGCTAAAATAGCATCTTCCGTGCCCTCGAAACGACGGGGATTGTACTTTAAAAATCTAGTTGTTGCCCCTGAATCAGTCGTCACTCCTCTTTCCAAAGCCGTCTGCAATCTTTGGTTAAGGCAACAATCAATATCATTTAGTCAAGGCAACAATCAATATCAATTCGTGCCAAGGCATGAAAGTCAAACTAGTATTTAGTATGGTCGAGTCTATAACTCTCAGGGTTAAATTTTAGTCATACTGGATATCCATAAACCAGTCAAAACACATTGCACACTCCATACAACAAGATGTATTAAAATATTAACCTATCTTAATTGTATCAAGTTCATGTCAAAAAGGCATAAGGATATAATAGAAGAAATGCCATGCCGACATAAGGTGAATAAAGTATTGAGCAATAGAGACACCGAGGTTGGATTACGCCAAGGCTGATCTATGCCATGACTAGTCTACGCCAAAGCTTTACGCTAAGGCCACCGGTTCACGCCAAAGCTTTACGCTAAGGTAAATACACGCGTAAAGAAAGTACGCGTAAGGAGTGACGTTGTGCGTAAACTTGTACGCGTAAGGGTCAATGTTTATGCATGGATGAATACGCGTAAAGGAAGTACGCTCCAATAAAGGAACAAAGTTGCGTGTAAAAACTCGTCTTATGCCAAGCCAAGGAGTACGCGTAATATGAAACTTGTATGCGTAAAGAATAGGGTTACGCATAAAACTTGTATGCGTAAAGGGTCAAGTTACGCGTAAAACTCGTACGCGTAAAAGAGTTATACTTTACGTATGAATGAATATGCGTAAAAAGAATAACGTTATGCGTAAAATATTGTACACATAAAGAATTACGCGTAAATGAGTATGCGTAATCCGAATTCACGCTGACACGAATGATCGTGGGAATAGAGCTTGATATTACGCGAGCATGTAAAAACGTAGGCGTAAAGCTTTATATTATGCGGGCACGTAAAAATGTGGGCGTAAAGTTTAATGCCTACGCGAGCACGTATAACGTGAGCGTAAAACTCCTCCCGAACTCCAAATTCCATGGAACCTTTATTCCAAGCCGAAAATGGGATTCCATGGGTCAGAATGGCATATAACACAATCTCAACAATTTGGAACGAACAAAACTTGAAAATAAGGAGGTTTGATAGATCAAAACCAATAAAATCCGAAAAATAGTAATTTCTAGATCTACTAAAAATGAGAGTTCAAAATGAAAGTGCCAAGTTCTAAACTATCTTAGAATCACGAGTGGAAGATAAATAAAACATAAAAATGGGTTCTCATGTGGAAGCAAGATGTACTTGCCTATGGGTTTGGTAGGTGGAGAGAGTTATGAGAAAGAAAAAGAGTAAATAAGAAGAAAAAGTAATGAAGAGAGAGAAAGGGTTGGGGCTTTAAATGGAATGATGGTAGGTAGGGGGTTGGTCGGGTTCATGGTGAACCACCAAAATTCGAAAATAAACTAACCCAAGCCGAACCTAAGAGCAAAGCAAAAGCTGAAAATAAATACAGAAAAATAATTAGCATGAATTTAAAAAATTAACTACAAACCAATGTAGGATAAATATTAAATAAATACATTCAAGCCATACACGTATTAAAATACGCATTCTGGGAACGGGGAGTGATAGCGCACGTTGTGCGCAAGCACGACGCGCGGCAGTGAAAATGCTGTACGTGGCACTATTCATCATCCCGACAACACCAAAAGGTGTGGGGAACCCATGAACACGAAAATGGCATAACTTTCTCATATGAAGTCGAAATCTAGCAGTTTAAAAGCAAAAATTGGGTAGAATGAAATTTCCCACAACATGGAACCATTAGATTTCAAAAATATCAAACTTTATGAGATCAAAACTAAGAAAAATAAGTAAATTATAAAACTTAGATCTACAAAAATGTAACCATCAAAACTAAAACTTCAAGTTCTAAAGAGGCTTAGAATCATGAAAAGAAGAGAAGAGAACAAACAAAAATAATATTGTTCAAGATTTGGCAAGATGTACTTGCCTAGTTTTTGGAGGAGGAGCAAATGGAGAAGGAGTAAATAAAATGAATGGATGAGATAGAGAGAAGTTAGCTTTTATACAGAACCCTTCTCATCTCAACCCAACCTAAACCAACTCATGCTAAGTTGAACCAAACCAAAATAAACCAAGTACAAGGTTAAACCAAGACAAGACTAAGAAAGATAAGTTAAAACATGGATCACCTGACAAATGTCAGAAATTCGTATACGTACACTGAAAATACGTATAACGGAAAACGGAAGTGACAGGTATGCCGTCGGTATGCACTGGTATAATAGGGGTATGCCGGTCAAGGAGAAAATCTATAAGTTGGAAAAAATTTAAAGCGTTCCAAAAATCAAGAAAATACAAAACACAGTATGAAAATACGTATCCATATATAAATACCGATACAGTGAGACGAGTCTCACAATAACCCCCTGTACATGTATTGTCATAGATGTTTTCTAATATATATATATATATATATATATATATATATATATATATATATATATATATATATATATATATATATATATATATACATCTTGCAGAAATCTCCTTATATATTTTCCTTATCCCCTTTATACATGTAATCCATATATATGACTTGTATATACTTTTCCTTATAAATATGTAACATATATATATATATACATATATATATATTTCTTTATATATATATCATCTACTTATCCTTGTGAGCATGCATACACTAGGAGTCCCATATTCACATGTATAAATTGGGTATAGTCAATTATCACACTTTTGTCACAGCACTCGCACGTTTACTATCATCCTTAGTTATATATGTTTCATGCACGTATACATGTACAAAAGTATGTATAACGTATACGCTACAATATGTGTGGGTATATGTGTAGTCATGAATGTTCGTTTAGTGTATCGTATGTCTTGGTTGTGTATTTGTAGGTCTCTCGGACGACGTGATCGAGACAGGAGGGACCGGAGCACTGCTTGCACACTACGGAGTTGAAGGCATGTATACCTTGCCTCGTATTACTGCTTTTATATATACTTCATTGTGCTCTTGTTAGTGTAGACCTAGTTAGTTGAGTCCGAGAATTGCCTCGGGCATAGTCGATGATGGCATCGACACTTAGGATTACCTATTTGGCCTAGCTCTAGGCGACGTACCTTCAGTTGTAGAGTTTTTGTTACAGTTCCCTTGACCATGAAACGTATTACGACTGGCCATCAGTACGAGTGGCTCATGTGATGGCACATATAGAGTAGTAATGGTTCTAGATAGCTGACTCTTCATAGAGTGTTGATGTTTGGGTTGTGGATGCGACTTGTACGTCACTGGGTGGGGAAGATAACTAGTAGGCGTATGGGATAGATAGTTACATTATTCTAGCCTCAGAAAGGACCCGATTATGGGCATGACAGCCGGATATGGGCCATACAACTACTAAAAATACGTCCAACAGTGGCCACTAGCTGCGCGCTAGGTACGGTCGGTATGTATACTAATATTTTATGTTTACATCGGCTCGTAATTTGACAACGGCCCGTGACTCGATGCTATTCCCTTATCTACCCACCGATATGTTCCAAAGTTGTTTTCATATACGTTCAATTAGATTGGCTAGCACACCCCTTATGTTTATATCAGTATTTACTTTTTGGCATGTTCCTTTTGTATCTTCCTACGTCCCCTGAGGACCTTGTTCATTTCCAGATCCCGATGAGCATTTGTACTCGACGATATACGGTCCTGGAGCTAAGACGGGATATGTTGCAGAGGACTTCGAGGTTTTCCCATAGGAGTTCCCTTGATTCAGGGTATGTTGCTACTTTGGTTGAGAGCTTCATTATCTAGTTTGATGTTACTCTTGGCTAGTTATCTTCCATTTTCTATTTTTTTATTCTGATGTACTATGGGATTGTTTCTACCAAACTTGTATTTCCATTCAGTTTTATTTGGATATTCAGGCTTCTATGTATTTATTTCAGTATTTTTCCTTTATGTCATCTGTGGATAAGATTTAGATGATTGCCTGTTGTTTGGTTAGTTACTTTTACAGCGTAGTACACCTAAGTGAGATTGGGCAGCTCACTCTAGGTCGTATCAGCTTGTCAGGTTATGTCTAATTCCTATATTTTGGGAGTAGGGCATGACACTACTATAAATATGTCACAACTCGCACCCGCTTTTTCGGATACGAGACGTGTCCAAGCCAGCCTACGTCGCAGAGTCGACGGTAGAACGCTGTCAAGCCCACAAGAAATAAATGCTCAAATATCACATTTGCTGCTCATTCACATTTCTAAATTTATTACAACAGTTACAACATTTAAAATTAAAGGAAATACAAGATTTTACAATTAATCAAAATGATACAACTATTTTCTATTTCTAGGTCGGCCTCAGCATACCCATGTCTTTCCAGTGCTAAGAGTGATCGCGGCTAAACCTAAAAAATATTGGTTATCTGGTCAGAATTGGAACAAGTACACAAACCGACGGCAATGCAAAAACACAATAGACTCAACAAGACATGAAAATAGCATATAGAATATGAAAGCTAGTAAGAAAACTGATGACATAGCACGATAAAGAAGTAAACAAGAAAAAAACTAATAAAAGACATCTATCTAGGTGGTATAAAATACCTGTTTCAACATGTGAACGGCTAGGGGGTAAATAAGGCATACTACACGTGTCATGTGCAGCTGCTAGCATTCATGAAAGACACGGGGATAGTTCTGGGTAGTCCACATGTCTACTAAGATATTTCCCCTCCCAACTACTCCGTGTGACAAGCGTGTCAACAAGCAGCAAGATATATGTATAGATATAAAATGAAAAGACTACTATTGTAACTCCACTTCCCCATTTATTTTTTTTGAGAAATTGAAAGTTCTAATAATCATTATAGGTTTGATTGAGTATTTATAATTTTAGTAAATATTTTAGATATTGGAAATTTATCTATTTTGGAGGGAATTTAAATTGGGAGAAATTTCAATTTCAAAAGTGGTTACAACCAACTTGTGGTTCCCTCACATTTTGTTTTAAATAATTATAATTATAATAAGTTTTAACTGATTTTTTATCATTTCTGGAAATACTGAAAAGGGGGAGGATTTTTCTGTAAATTTTCTGAGCGGAGGGACCTAGAGAAAAATTTAGTTTGCGGGGGGGTCTTTTTGCAAATATACATTTTTATATACTAAGCTGGGAAGAGAGAGAGAGAGAATCAGAGTTATTTTTTTCATTACTTTCTTTAAGTTCTGCTCATCCACCGATCCATTCCCTTCTCTAACCCTAACCCTATTTCTCATCTCCGGCGATGGAGATGACATCGACAACGACGGAGGTGGGTCGCTTCTCCGCGACGACGATGGCGGTGGTCCCGACTCGGCGGCGAGGCCTCTTCTCTCCGGCCGATGGCGGTGGTCCCGACTCAACGGCGACGGTGGTTCCGACTCTCCGACGATCAAGCTCGGGCGGTCGTCTCAGCCACAGGAGCGGTGACCATGGGGTGGCCGACTATTCCTCCGGCGAACGACCATGGCAAGGCGACATTCTTTTTCCAGACCGTCGGCGGACTCAGGATCTTCTCCGGCGCATCTTCTCGGGCGGATACTTCATCCTCTCCGACGATCTCCCTCGGCGATGCTTCTCCTGGTGGCAACGTCAGGCGGATCACCTTCCTCGGCACTCCTCTACGGCGACGAGGTGAGGCTCGATCTTAACTCTCGTTCGGATCTGAAATTGTTACGCTCTCGGTGATCGATGATCGATCAGTGTTTTTTTCTTGATCTGAGTTTTGCCAGTTATAAGATTGATCGGGACTTTGGCGATCGTACTGGAATAGGATTCGGAATCATTGTACCGTGCACTGCATTTGGACATAAGGAGTCCGTGTCCGACTCTTAGGAACGTGTCCCCATTTCAGGTAACCTTCCTAACTAATTCAATGGATTATACTTTGTTTGAGTTTTGATTGTAAGTAGTCGTGTCCATGGAGCGTCTGTGTGTGCGTGTTCAGTTAGATCGTGTTTCGTATTGTGTGAGTTCAAAGAAGATTTGTGTGCAGGAAGTTTCTTCTGGATTGGAGTTAGCCTTTACATTTCTCTTGTTTCAAAACTTTAGTTCGAGTTGGTTGTGTAATTCTGGTCGGGATTGATTCTGGGTACTTGGTCGGGTGCTATGTATATTAGAAGGGGATAGATTACTTGTACTGGTTTCTTAATTTAGGAAGTTGTTTTGCTCCTAGAGACCATTACTTTGATTTTGAATTTCTTTTTGTATAAATATTTTGTATAAATCTTCTGATTTATTTTTGAACTTAAATATGTGTATAGTGTTCTTCAGGAATGTTACCTGGCATTGAGTCAAGTTATCTTTCTGAATTGTGGGCTCGAAATAGAAGGTGTGGGTGGGTTCTGTAGCTCTTTATGTGATATGGGTTGTGGCGTGTCCAGCACGGTTGTGTCTGGGTGCCTGTTTGTTGTGTTCAGTGTTTAGTAGTATTCGTGTGTGCGTGACCAAGCAAGATCGCATCCTCCCTTTATGAATGTGTCTGCGGGAGCGACTCAGATGGAACGGAGTTAGCAGAGCGAGTTTTTTTTCCTTTATTTCTCTTTAATTGTCAAACCACTGATGTATAAATTTTACAGTTTCCCATTTTTGATCTTGATTTGTATAATTTTTTTCCCTTTTATTTGATTCTTGATTCATCTTGGGTTTTGAATGTTGGCTTGGGCTGGTATGGAAATTCTGAATGTGTTTCTTTTGATTCTCTGTGTGGAATGCAGAAGTTTAAATATCTGCGGGAAGCAACCAACAAGTTGTGGTTTTGTATAGTGGAGTGGTGTATTCTATTTTAATTCGGAACTTTGGCCGTCTTCTGAGTATAGGCATGGATGTATGTGGATTTCAGTTTCTAACATGTCGAAGTTGGCTAGCCGAGCAAAGTTTGAATGACTCATAGATGAGTTTGTCAGCTGGTTTAATATTAAGTTTGAAGGAGTTAGTTTTTGGTTCAATTAGTAAGACAATATATTATGGTTAAATTCTATATGCAGCCTTGATGAAGTAGTATCTCTATATGTGGTTGCCAAGCTTGTGAGTTATAGTAGAATGGGTCTGGTCCAGGAGTTGGGCTACAATTGTTCTTTTGAAAGAATTGTTCTCAGTTCATAAATTGTTGGTTGAATTTAAGACTCAAGTGCATTTAAGATTTCTAGTAAACTCTTAAGTACAATTATATATTGTCAGTATGACTATACAAGAAGTTTATAATTATTCTCTACAGAAAATAGTAAGTAGGATTTGTTTAATCTATGTTGAATAGTTACACTTAATTATTTTAGACTCTGTGCAAATATTTTGAATACAATGTTAATATATGAATAAAATGTTAATATACTCTGGGTATAGCTAAGTAATGTCTGTAAATTGAATGTTGGACTAATAGGTAAATAGATAAGGCAAACTTGCTAGGTACTAGTTGATTAGAAATTAACCAACTTGTACCATTTAAAATACAGGAGAACATCTAGCCCAGATCTTCACCGTACTTTCCTGGAGCGCAAGGCAAGTACATTCTTTGGTCTTGTGCATTTCATTTTATCCTGTGCTTTCTTGATTGACACATAACAACACGTCATGTACTTTCTGGTGCTCATGTTCTATGTTCTTATTACTTGTACCTGGGGTTGGGAAATATACTATTTATGTGACCAAACCCAAGAAACAACTCAGGTGTGTTTAGCTTAGACCCCGCATCGTGCACGCGGGTCCTAAGCCGTACTATTCATGTGCTTTCATGTGCTTACCCCTAGCCGGTCACATACTTAGTTATATTTCAAATATAGTACACACATGCAGGAGATATACCTTGTACTTATTTCCTGTGATTCCATGATACCATATTCTTTCATGTGCTTACATATTATGTACTTTCATGTTCTTATATACCATGTTCTTTCATGTACTTTACACACCATATTCTTTCATGTACTTATTCACATGTTCTTTTATGTACTTTACCTACCATGTTCCCTTGTACTTTCATATCATGATGTCTTGTTCATTACCTAGAACTGTACTTTGCTCCGCTCCTGAATAGGATATGTTGCAGGTATGCTTGCAGGACATTGTTCTACTGTATGGGCCAGAGCCCAGGATTTAGCTGAGCAGGATGAGGCTTAGCTTGAGGCTTCAGGTTTAGATTACTTAGCTTTACTTTGAGATATTGACTTTAGAGTTCATAGCACTTTTCATTCCTGTTGATTCTGGTACATTATGATATCTGGATTTGTGGATTATGATGATTATTCTGGGATACGTTTTTAGATGCTGTGATTCTATACTTTCATGTTTATCTAGTTAGTTTTTCCTAGCTTTGTACAACTTATTTCGTCGTGTCTAACGACAAAGGTTGGGCATGTCCGACTCGTGTCCGATTATTCGAGAGCGGGTCGTGACAACTATGAATCAGAAAGCAATCAGAAAGGCACTTGCCTGAGGTCCTTAGCTGGAGAAACCAATACTATACCACACAAAGAGCCACAATCAGTCAACACATGCAGAAGTCTCCAGATGCTGAAATAAATAGTACCAACATTCTCAGAATAGTCAAATCAGCTAGGATTGCCTGTTCTTAAGTCCAATTCTGGACACAGGGGCAAAATGGTAATTTCGGGCAAAAACGATATCCGCCGTTGGACCCGCTTTGCACCGAAAAGCGTGCCAGAGTCAACGGTCTCTAAAGTCATCAAATTACATGTCTACGGATCCGATTTTTCGATACGAACCCAACCGTATGTCCAAAGTTAGATTTCGGCGGGCCGTGCACAAAATCACCCGTTGAGTGGGACCGTGGGGCCCGTAAAACGACGATTTTATCAACTGTCTCAGAATCGGACCAAACTTGGCATACAGAACCAGAAAAATGATCTGACGAACGTGCACAAAGTAATTGAAAAATTTGCAAAGTGCACAATACGGTAAATTTCGACGGATACGCATCAAATTCGTCTCGCACACGCGACCAATTTGAATTTCGCCAAAGCCCACACGACCGCGAAGCTGTTACGCAGCTTTCGATGATTTCGGTTTGCGACCACGTCGTCCGGTTTGGCGGGACGCACATCGTGTGGATGGTTTTCTATGTTTTCGAAAATTATTTTTGGGTTTTTTTCCTCTATTTTCAATTTGATTTATCTCACTGCTTAAATCCCTAGAATTAAAAGTAAAAATTAGGTTTCCATCTCCTATAGGTTCTCTATAGGTCTGTTTAAGTAGATTGCTAGATTTCTCGATAGGTCGATCTAATTCTGGCTTCCAAGTTGGGGTTCGAGAGGGGTTTTCTGTCCTGTTTTGGACAGGTTTTCACTCGACTTCGGGCTCATTTTCCGATGCGCATGACGTAGAACAAATTTAAGTACTTGAAGAAAATTGGAGTTGGTTATATTGTCAACATACCTGTGAAGACGACGCGTAAAACGACGCAACGAGGCGACGGAAAACTCTGCACGAAGTGCGGCTCACGATCGCTGATCGCTGCTGTCATTCCTTGCTTCGCTTGCACGCACGTCGGTGTTTCTGGCAGACCCCGGCAACGTGCGGTGCTGGCGCCGGCGGTGGGTGGCCGCCCAGGGTAGGGGTGGCGCGACGGGAAGTCGCTGTTAGGGTTTCCTCGCGTATATGTATATATATCGAGAACTAGGGTTCGACACTCGGTTGCTGTTATGGGTCTGTGGGTTTGTTTTGTATGTTATTTACTAGTTAACTGCTAGTAACTTAGGGGAGTGTCGGCTATGTCTATGGGCCGGGCTGCTGTTGCCAATTTCTTTTATTTATTTTTTTCTTTTTTTCTTTTTTTTCCTTTTCTTTTACTAATTCTTTTTATATTTCTATTTCTATTTCTTTATACAATAAGTATATATATATATATATCTATATTTTATATATATATATATATATATATATATATGTATATACACACGTACGTATATATATACACATATACAGTTATATACATATATATACATATATTTATATATACATATATATACACACACCCATACACTATTATATATATTTATATATACATACAATTATATATATAATATTTATATATATACAATCACATATATATATTTATATACGCATACCATATACGCCTATATATATATTCACACATATAATATATATATATTCTTATATTCATTACTAACTAATAACCTAATGATTTAGATGCGTAATTGATACTTAAGTAATGAATAATACTTATATATTATTAGGAAATCAATATAATTAAATTAATATCCACAGATAACAAATAAATAGTATTATTTAATAATGACCTCAATAATATAATAACAATAATAATTCTAGTAGCAACTGAACTTAAACCAATGGTGTATTTCGCTGAACTTATCAAACCTACTATTTATTTTGCTCCAAGAATTCGTACAATACTCCAAACGCTATTTAATATTAATAATACCTATAATTACCTATAATAAGTATTTAGAAAATAATCGTGAATTCCGAAAATATGTACCAAATATTTGTATTTACCAAACATGCCTACGAGGTCGTATTTGGTCACACTACATGACTACATGGGCTTGGATTTGACTTGGGTCCAATCTGGACAGGTTCGGTACAACCGGGTTCCCAAAAACTCATTAATATAATTAAATAATAAATAAAATCTTCGGTACGGGTTAAGTCGTAACTCGGCCTGGTTTTCTTAGTTAGGATATCACTATGGCTCGGCCTTCCTCTACCATGACTAAACACTAGTCAAAGCACGCCACTGAGCTATCCATGCCATGATTCCTAGTCACCTTGTACTCCAAATCTCAACTAAGGCTAAAATTATCTACCGTAATAATTAACTATTTAATTATTTATAAAATTCTAAAAATTACCATTTAATTAAAATAAATAATAAAAAAAAATTTAAATTTTTCGGGAAGGGGAGCTACAAATCTACCCACCTTAAAAATAATTTTGTCCTCGAAATTCTAACTCATAAACATGCCTAACTTCAAAAATAATAATAATAATAATAAATCTACTATTCCTTTAGTCCTCTCGAATTTAATTAATCAAAGTATCTTATACCCTCTCTAGCTATTTTGTAACTGCATAGCCTATAGGACTTCTACCCACCTTTGGTCACACTACTTCCTCAAACTAAAATCTTATAATCTTCTAACTAGTTGCTAACAATCCTACCCACAAATTTTTAGGCATATGGTATCCATAACCCGCTCCTATTTATCAAGCAACCCAAACTTTAACAAGCAATGAATTCACACGAGTAGCCAAAATATATTGACAAATTCTAGTAAGCATGACCATTCATCTTCTGAAATAGGCAGGACAGAAAGATAAGGGAGAACAATCAAGAGCAACTATAAAGTTTCAAGAGCGGTATAGAGTATCCAACGACACAGCTAAAAATATTTACGAACCATTGACTTATTTGCTAGATTGGGCTACTCTAGTCCAGTCACTTGCTAACTCGAAGAACCCTTCACTTCTTGGAGTGTCTTACAATCCATGCAATACGAAAATTTCGTTCTCGAAATTCTAAACAAGGTTCCATAGTAGAACGGAATTTGGAAAATCAAGGTTGTGGTCTTACTAGGTTCTTTATTTGGACATCAGTCGTTGGTTGGATGAACATTTGGTTTCAATCTACATGGACTAGACAAGATCTCAATGATAGAACTATTTCTACTAGATTAGGGTATCCTAGAATAGGGTTCCTTCCAAGTGGTTGAGCTAGTTGCTAGTCGGGTTGGGTTAGCTAGGTCCACAAGTCCAAAATGTGCCTTTAGTGAATTTTGTGTTTAAGTAGCACATGAGGCCTCAATTGGATGGCACCTAGTGGCATGTGCGTAGTGGGCTTCGAGTAGATCACCACCACATATTGGGTCGAAGGAATTGAGTCGAAGTTAAGGCTCTAATGGAAGTCGAAAAGTATAACGGGTAGGTGCTATGGTAAGGGTTATCGCTAGTCCTTCTGACCTGAAAGTCGTACTACAAAAATAGAGTACAAGGGGACGGGTTTGAGTGGGACATGGTATACCTAGATGAAGGTGGACTTGTCTAGATCTTGTATATGAAATTTGTTGGAAGGTAACAGCTGGCCTCGTGCTCCGAATATTAATAACACGGCCGGGGACACAAAATGATCTAAATGGAAAGTGGGAGTCCATGGGGCTCTAATTATTCACCTATGAAAATTATTTCGATCTATCGGTAATCTTCATATATCCTAAAAAAATTTAAGGCTTACAGTCTACCCACCTTAGAGGCCAAGATATGGTGGCAAGGTTCCTGTCACAGGACTGGTCGATGGTAGCTACACTTGCATATACAACTATCATAGCCATGGGAATACTCTGTATCTATTTATCAATTACGAGTTTTCGTCTTTCCAATCAGCGAAAGACAAAAACAATAAAGAGTTCAAGAGATCTCGCTGAATATAATTACGTGATTCAAAGGTGAATATATAATTCAAGAGGAATTGTCAAGCAATCGTGGATGAGATCCTGGATATCTCTATATCTCAGTCCACGTAGGGTAATTAAATGAAGAGTGAACTAATTGCATCATGGTTGATCAGACCGTAATACAATAATTCTGATTAGACAATATGTTAGCGGGCGTCCCCAATAATCATATGTCTTGAATCAAGCTCGATAAAATTATAAGCTTGCAAAACTAGGCTGTAATAGCAGCGTTGGTCAAGATAGTCAAAATATAATTAGGCGAGATTTTTGGAAAGAAGGCACAAGTAGTTTGAGTTTTGAGAAAGTCAAATCCTTATATGGTGTTATTGTTTATACAGTCTTCCTATAATCTTCCTATCTCTAAGGCCTTGGTCGACTAATGGGTTATGGAACCCTAAATTCTATATTCTAAGTAAACCTGTTAGTGTCAGCCAATTACTTCGTCAATGGATCACAAGGACCACAGAAGACCAGATTGGGAGACACGCTATTCAATTGGCTGAACTTTTACTAGTTTTGGCTTTGGGTCTTAGGGTCATACAGGGCAGTCCCTATCCTCTATAGTATCCTAATCTTGTGATCACGTCAAAAATCATTTTACCGAGAATTATGCCTCGTCCATATACTCTGGCTGTGGCAAAACTCTTGGTTCCGTGATTCAAGTGTGATAGGCTATCAGATACTCTACCCTACATTGACACAAGGGTATCTAAGATCTAGGGAGGTCAACTAGGATATAGTTTTAGCAATGTTCTATAAACTATGATTTTTTGAAAGGATTTTAATTCTATGGGTTTTGCCTCGCCAGTGCGCTGCTGGCTACAGTGAACCCACACTATCCATTCTCAAACAATTGGCGACAGCGCGCTGCTGTCTAGTCATCGCGGTCATTTAATTACTCTAACTATATTCCTAAGGACTTCAAGGAGCTGCTAGAGTTTCAAGCTAGTGGATTATCATAGAGCGTTAACATCTACCTATGAGTCTCAATCCTTAAAGTAAAAAGGTTGACTGGGGAGAAAATAACTGAAGACAGGAAAAATAAGAACCTCCTAACATTTACCTCATATATATTTTAAATGATTGAGAGAAACACTTTAAATCAATCTACCTCAAGATTCACATACGAATAACAGAATCATGAATTATGATTCAAGTCCTTACAGCAAAATAGAATTTAAATAGACAGTTCTACTTTATGATATAAGGTTTATATCTAATAAAGCAAAAGAAAATTTAAATAGTTCATCAAGATCAAAGCCTTAGTTATATGTAAGGCTAACTTACCAAGTGAATAGCACATCTGTATGGGGTCATATTGTCATATCAAAAATAATAGTGTTTCTATAGAGATCTAGCAAGCTATCTGAATTGCATGGCCTATGTAATAACCTTAACTACCCAACGGTCAATTTGAACAAGGGACTCTTAGTCCTAGTTATCCTCCTAAATCATTTTAATCCTAATTGTGAATGAGCATTTCCTAGGCGCAGGCTCGCAATAGTACGACTAATGTACCATTACGAGTTCGTAATCTTTTGCGAAAACTGACCTGCATGGGCCACCACAAAAACTTGTCACGACCCGTACCCGCTTTTTCGGATACGAGACGTGTCCAAGCCAGCCTATGCCGCAGAGTCGGCGGTAGAACGCTGTCAAGCCTGCAAGAAATAAGTGCTCAAATATCATATTTGCTGCTCATTCACATTTCTAAATTTATTACAACAGTTACAACATTTAAAATTAAAGGAAATACAAGATTTTACAATTAATGAAAATGATACAACTATTTTCTATTTCTAGGTCGGCCTCAGCATACCCATGTCTTCCCAGTGCTAAGAGTGATCGCGGCTAAACCTTAAAAATGTTGGTTATCCAGTCAGGATTGGAACAAGTACACAAACCGACGGCAATGCAAAAACACAATAGACTCAACAAGACATGAAAATAGCATATGGAATATGAAAGCTAGTAAGAAAACTGATGACATAGCACGATAAAGAAGTAAACATGGAAAAAAACTAATAAAAGACATCTATCTAGGTGGTGTGAAATACCCATTTCAATATGTTAACGGCTAGGGGGTAAATAAGGCATACTATACGTGTCATGTACAGCTACTAGCATTCACGAAAGACACGGGGATAGTTCTGGGTAGTCCACATGTCTACTATGATATTTTCCCTCCCGACTACTCCGTGTGACGAGCGTGTCAAGAAGCAGCAAGATATATGTGTAGACATGAAATAAAAAGACTACTATGAATCGGAAAGCAATCAGAAAGTGCATTTGCCTGAGGTCCTTAGCTGGAGAAACCAATACTATACCACACAAAGAGCTACAATCAGTCAACACATGCAGAAGTCTCCAGATGCTGAAATAAATAGTACCAACGTTCTAAGAATAGTCAAATTAGCTAGGATTGCCTGTCCTTAAGTCCAATTCTGGACACAGGGGCAAAATGATAATTTTGGGCAAAAACGATGTCCGTCGTTGGACCCGCTTTGCACTGAAAAGCGTGCCAGAGTCAATGGTCTCTAAAGTTGTCAAACTACATGTCTACAGATTCAATTTTCCGATATCAACCTTCTCCAAATCTTTTTCTTCTCTATCTCCTCCTCCACCTTAACCCGACGCTCCCTCAAAGTCTACCATGCTAAAGCTGCTGCCGCTCCACCTAGTGCCGTCGTGCTATCACGTACGTGCCTAGGCCGGCCGCCACCCCACCCCATCTAGCGGCGACCCAGGGCGGCCCCTCCATCGCTAGGACAGCAGTAGGACCGTGCACGATGCTGCGTGCTGTCATGCTGGTGCTGCCAAGACCGCTGCACGTGCATCTAGCACAGTAGTACGCTCGCGTTGTCCACTACCGACCACCTACTAGGTCGATGACTCTCCAGATAGGGAGGCGCCACTTCCCGAGCGACTTTTCGACTCTTTGAAGCTCATACGCACTCGTTCCCGACGTGTGATGGCTTCCCGACTTCTTCGCATCGACAAAGTTTATCTTCGTCGCGTCTTCAACCCACCCCCGCACGTCCATGCTGTCGTGGAGCACACCTATGACATAGATCATCTTCTTCCTCCTCTTGTATTTTTGTTTCATATATATAAACTGCTGTAACACCCAGTTTTCCAAATGAGAATAATTTTGAACTTTTGTAATTATAATTATTATTTATTTGTATTTACATCACATTATGATTTTTGGTGATTTTTAATCATATTTAAACTATTTAAAAATTATGACTCGTAATTTTGATGTGCTGCTAGTGAAACCGAGAGACTGTCTAACCTAGAGCCTAACCATGTGATTGGGATATTTATTTATCATTTTAGCTTGAAGGTATTTTGGTCATTTGGTAAAATTTGAATTTATTTTAATTTATTGAATTGGTGATTGCTATCTTTAACTTTGACTTATTGAGACTTTGTAGACTAGCCTAGAAGCTAACCCTAGCTATGGTGACTTAGTAGGCAATGGTGTGACCCTAGTCTAGCTTAAGTCAAACCTATTTTTAGTCACTAGAATCTAGTTTCAATAGAAAGAATTATGAATAGGTGAAATGACTTGTGATTTGATTCCATGACTTGCGACTTAAGCCCATAGCCCATGACTTGAACCCAAACCTAGCTGAGCCCACCCATGGCCAGCCAACCTAGGTTTTCCACCCCTATTTTATGTCCTATCCACTTGTTCTTACCTCTTTTGTGCTCAACCAACTCTTTAGAAGGAAAGGTAAATCCCCACTTTCCTAAATTCATAGTAAATCCATTTTTAATCCTTTTTGACCCAAATCTTTTGCATATAATTATAATTAGCCTCTACTTGCTAATTTTGAGGAGTAATTTCAGTTTTAGAGCAATTTGGAGGATTTGGATAGCAACGGGAACCGTTTGATTTGGGGCTTTTTATTATCCTAGCTGTAGTGAAGGATTGGTGTCGTTTGCATTAGGTTTCATGTCCGTATCGGACACGTATCAATTTGCTAGGCTAGGTGTTTGTGGAAGTGCCACAACCATTTCTTTTTACTATTTTTGCAAATGTTTTTGAATGAATTCCTAGATCTAGGGTTTGCTTGTTGATTCGTGTCCATGATTCGAGAATTTAGGGTCGTGTCGTGTCCACACGCGGACATGAACATGCCCGCAGCAGCCTTAGGGAAGTATCCTACTACTCGGGCCCTAGTGCTCGCTGTATAGCACACGAGGACATGCCATTATTTAGGGGAATGTCAGGGCACTGACTGACATTAGCCTCCCAAAATTTGGGCTCAAGTGGTTGAGTGTGCGAGGAGTTCTTCTCCTCGCACTGGTCGTGCGCGCATACTATACATGTGCATTTTAAGCCACTGACACGTGGTCGGACACGGCACGACATGTGTTGTGGACACAGGGCAGGGTGTCAGTGGCGTAGCCCTACCCATGGCGTACACGTGTACACGACCACGTATCCCCACATGGCCTGTGTTGTTTGCTGGACACGTGTGCACGCGTGCACGATGCTGTGTATAGTTTTGTGTATTGTGTGTGTTAGGTTTCATTTGGACACGTCATGTAGCAATTTGGGGACATGACACACTATGTGAAACACGTACACATGTGACACACTATTTACCAACCATTTAATTAATAATTTAGTTTAATTTCGATATCTAATTTTGCATTCCTCCTATTTTGATTCTGAACAATAACTTCATAATTCAGAGTTTATTTTGAATGTTTTAATCCAGTTTAAATGTTCATTTACATAGTTTTATGTGTTGTTTTTACTGGGGAATACATGTTGCATGATAGGTTTTCAATGTAGGTTTTGGTTGGGATTGGTTTGTGTTCGAGTATACTGTTTATACTCGAACTGAGGTTCTGTCAGTATATATATATATTTTTTCTATGTAGGTGCACATGTTCTCTATGACACTTCATCCCTGAACACGACTAACTATTTGATTCTGAGCATTTTAGGGTTATTTGTACTTGTTATCACACATGAAATCTGAATATTATACTGTATTATCATGTTACCTACACACAATCCTAATCTGAACACATCCACTTGATATATGTGAGACACTATCATGTAACCTACACAATTGATTATGTGAACATGTGTGCTAGACTAAACTCTTGTTAACTGAACCTTGTTTTCCTATGATACTATCAACTGAACATATGAACTACACACCTTGTTGTCCTAAAAATGAACCTATGTGAACCTGTGATGCATTCCTGCCTATATGGATGTCTGAACACATGTATTATACACTATGTTTCCTATACACAATCTATCAACTTTAGTGCACATGAGTTATGCTACACATGATATATGAACACAAACACAAATTTAACCTACACACATTGTCCCTGTACATTCATGATGACTGCACACATACATTTACCTGTAACTGGATACACACCCTTACCTACAATGCATATGCACCCTACACCATTGTGATTATACACACACACAACCCCCTTTCCCTTCTCTATATGTATAGATGTATGCTAATATATATATATATATATATATATATATATATATATATATATATATATATATATATATATATATATATCCAAGTTTATGTGTAATCAAGTGAAATGTGAAATGACATGAATATATGAATGAATGCATGAATGGGAATATGTATGCAAGTATGTTAAATATGTAAGTATCAAGAATGAATGCAATGCATGAAGAAATGGATGAATGCAAGCATGTAGGTTATGTAATGAAATACAAAGTAGGTATGTATCTATGTATGTGCATTGTTGTATTAGGCTATAGCCTATGTGGATACCTATCTATATTACGAGTATATTTATTCTTATGTGTATGATAGCCTAGTTTGGATTGTACTTGTGCTAGATTGCTAGTATAGGCTTGGGTTAGGCCTAGTAGACTTGATGGACTAGGATTGACCAAGTTTGACTAGAGTGTTGACCATCGTTGACCAATAGTTGACCTTGACCTAAATTAGCTTAGAAATCATGTAGTTTGCATTGTATCATTTATTTACCTTATATTGCACACATTATGACCTATACTGCTCTATTTAGGATATTGTGACTCCGGTGCAAACATCTGATATTATGCTACTCTTTTCAGAGTATCAGGCGAGTACATTCTCTGATAGTTCTTCCAATTACTTGTCGATTACTGTACTTCAGTTGTAGTTAGTTCTATTTGATTCTCTATTACAAATACGATTTGATATTGTTGGATCCATTTCATGCGACACTCATTATTTCATGTCTGGCCTCTATTTCGGGAATCACCTACTGGAATCACCCTGAAATAATTTACTGGTATTATTCATGTTCTGACTGGACTTGTTGTTATTTCGTGTCGGGTTATAGATTCACTTGTACTTGTTGGACGGGAAAATATTGGAGTAGACATGTGAACATTCCCAAATACTAGAACCACTCTCTTGGAATTATACTGGAATGATAGCCATCCTATACTTGGCCGAGTGTGCGGTGTACCGTATTACCTACAGCCATTCATATGTAGATCCCGATATTTTAAAACACACTGTTAGAGTATAGTCTGGACTCACCCTGGAATCTTTGATCACTGACTGGACTCACCTTATACTGGACTCGTCTTGTACTGGAATCATCTGGTATTAGATTACATTGTCTAGACTCACATTGGGATTACACTTGACTCTTATTATACTGTCTGGACATATCATGTTATTCTAGTTCAGCTAGATTATATTTTACAGTCTTCATTACAATGTTTCTCTTCTTGTTTAGTTACTTTACTTTTCTTGTACCTTAACTGTTTCCCTACATCACTACCTGTATAAAACTGCCATGTTCATCAATATAACTGTCTATAACTGTTTATAGTTCTCTGTCATTTACTTGAAATTTCTTGATGAGTTGTACTCGTTCCTGTCCTAACTGGACCTGTTGAAAATATTACAGATGCTTGTCCCGAGGACACTTTTCCTACTTACTATAGACCAGGAGATAGCTTAGCTACCTTTGGCCCCGACACTCAGGAGTGATTGAGAGATTAGCTAGTTGACTTAGTTTAGATTTCATGTTTTAGAACTTGAATTGTAATAAGTTGAGATATTGTTTATTTTGAGATTATTATTATTAGTAGTTAGTTGTTGTTATTTAGTTTTAGTTATAACTTCTGTGTTATCATATCGTGCTTAGACTGTGATTGAGATTTTATTATATCTATACTTGTTCGATTTGACAAGTACATTATATAATTGCATAAGTTGGTTAGATAGTAACCTAGGGCAGCGTTCTACCGCCGACACTGCGACGTAGGCTGGACGTACCCACTTCTCGTGCCCCTACATTGGGTGCGGGTCGTGACAACTGCCATTGTTGGTTGGACTTAGGAATGTTTGTGAACCTTGGAGAACAAGTTCATAAGCTATTTCACTTCACACATGTCATGGCAAGATGTATTTTCCTTCACTTAGGACAACATCAAGTCCCATTTCACTTGCTTCATTGTTTATATATATTGATAGTAGGATTCTTTGCTATGTTATATATATATAGGCAACACACAATCCCGTGTACACATGCTATATTAATAAGTAACAGTAGGTCCCCATTTCAAAGCTTCCTCATGCATGTTAATATAACACTAGGATCCCAATTCCCTAGTTTCCTATGCATATAATGACATTAGCTAGGCTCAAGTCTTTTGATATCATAGATGTATGCATTAATTTAATCTTGTATACACTTAATGGAAAATCCTATGTAAGAGGTTGTGAATGCATTCTAGGCACACTAGCTCTCTTTTTGTCACTTCTTTATAATATGCATGCAACACATGTAGGTATCTTGTGTAAATAATATTGTATACAAGATATATATAAATCCATACACACTTGTGCACACATTTCCTATGTATATCATATCACTCTCTTATACACAGTTTCATGTATATATATACGTATATGTGTATATGCAATATTATATATATATATATATATATATATATATATATATATATATATATATATATATATATATATATATATATATATGATAGATTGAGTACGTACATGAGACTTCATGTGACGTACACATGCTCGTACTCAATCCTCACTTAAAAATATTTAAATAATTAGCTTATAGAGCTTCATGTCCAAGTCGTGATCATGATGGTTTGCTTAGCGTATCGTATGATATGGTTGTGCATTTGTAGGTCTCTGTGGCTACACGATCGAGACATGAGGGACCGAAGCTTTGCTTGCGCATTTCGGAGTTGCAGGCAAGTATACCTTGTCTCGTATTGTTGTTTTACATACACTTTATTATACCCTTGTTAGTATTGACTTAGTTAGATGAGCTCAGGAATTGCCTCGGGCGTAGTCGATGGTGACATCGACACTTAGAGATACATACTTGACTTAGCTCTATGCGACGTACCCTTAGTTATGGGGTTGTTATTATAACTCCCTTGACTATGACACATTTTACGACACGGCATCGAGTGAAATCAAGTCATGGCACGAGTTGACGCTCTCGACTGGCCATCGGTACGAGTGGCACGTGTGACGACACATATATAGTAGTGATGGTTCTAGATAGCTGACTTGCATTGAGAGTAGATGTTTGGGCCGTGGATATAACTTATATATTTCTGGGCGGAGAAGACAACCAGTAGGCGTATGGGAAAGACAGTTACATTATTTTAGCCTCAGTGGATACCCGGTTATGGGGATAGATACCCCGTTTATGGGCCATACATACACTATAGGATATGTCCGGTAGCAGCCACTAGTTGTGCGCTAGGTACGGTCGGGAAGTATACTAGTGTCGTATGTTTACATCGACTCGTGATCCGACATGGGCCCGTGACTCGATGTCATTCCCTTATCTACTCACCCATATGTTCCAAAGTTGTTTTCATATGCATTCACTTAGACTAGTTAGCTCACCACTTTATGTTATATCAGTATTTACTTTATTGCATGTTCCTATTTGTATCTTGCTATGCCCCATGAGGACCTAGTTCATTTCTAGATCCCGACGAGAATCTGTACTTGACGATATATGGTTCTAGAGTTGAGGCAGGATACATTGTAGAGGACTACGAGGTGTTTCCTGAGGAGTTTCCTTGATTTAGGGTATGCTACTACTTTGGCTAAGAGTTTCATTATCTAGTTAGCCATTGCTCTTGGCTAGTTATCTTCTATTCCAGTATTTTTATTCTGTTGTACTGTGGGATTGTTCTCACCAGACTTTGTATTTTCATTTTGTTGTACTTTGGATATTCATACTATTCTGCAATTATTTCAGTACTTTTCTTTATTATTTTTGTGGATGAGACTGAGATGATTGCTTGTTGTTGGTTAGTTACATTTACAGCATAGTACACCTAAGTGAGTCTATTAAATTGGGCGGCTCACTTTGGGTTGTATTAGCTGGCAAGGTTATGCCCAAATCCCATATATTTGGGAGTGGAGCGTGACAGTCTATTAGACGGATGCCACGTCATGGACCAGACCCCCATCCAATCCCTATTTTCCTAAACTAAACTATTGAGCCAATAGTCAAAGAGGACATTGCAGTCATCAACTGCTGACTATGCCAACAACAATGTCTAGATAGAATAATTTAGTATGTCAAACAATGTATGAGCCCTAGTACGGATCTATGATAATGTCAAAGGTTTGACTAAGGGTCTGGGGTAGTCTCACATATAATTATCTTCTCAAAATAAAAATCTAAAATAATTTACATAAGTTAGTTAATCAATTTTAGACATGTCTATTTCCTTACGGATGATCTGTCCGTTTGACTCTCGAGACTCACAGAAAATCAAATATCAAAATACATTGGTCCAATATTAGATACATGTACTAGGAATACAAGTACATGATAACGTATCGATACTGGATACAGAAAAACACAAGATACATGATACGAAAATAAATACCCTTATAAATATGGATATTGAAAATGAAGAGGGACATTAACTTATTGTGTTAATATTAATCGTTTCTATTTACTAATTATCTTAATTTTTAAACTAATTGTTTCATTCTATCCGCCGTCATCAACTAAAATAGTAAATTATTATTAGTTACAAAGATAAATTATAATTAAAAGATAAAACAATTAACTAATACTTAATTAAATATATTATTAATTATTATATTAATATAAAATTAGTTAGTTTATTATTTAATAAGTTGTATAAGTTTTCCACTTTCTTATGTTAGCCAAACACAATTGGCCACTACTAGCAGACGAGAAAGTGTATGAATTTCTATGCATTTTTCCATTCATGAAGTGAAAATTCAAATCATATTCCACTTTTCTTTTACCAAATAGTTCCTAAACGCAAAATTACTACACTTCTTGAACTTGAACGTCAAAGTTAACATTTAAATTTTAACTGTGTTCAATTAAGATTAATTAATTCTCATTTTGGTGAGAAAATTTGTTACCTATTACACTTTTTTTTATAACAATTCGAGCAAGAATATCCAAGTATATGAGACATAGTTATTGGAGGTTCTTGGACCAGAGTATCCATGGATACGAGACATAATTATTGAAGGTTTCTAATCAAGAATCAATCCTCTTGGATATGATCGACTAATCACAAGTCAAATTGAAAATTAAGATGGAATTGGTTCATCACATATAATGCTAACTAAGCAGAGAAACAGAAACAGCAAAACAAAAACAAAACAAAGCAAAACCAATTGTGTAGGATTCTCAGCTTCTCAGTATACAATTCTATCATCTTCCCACTCAAAAGTAGAGAAAAGAAAGGCAAAACAATAAAACACAAGAACATCTTCACATGCATACCCATCATGCCAACAACAGGACTACAAACACCCCTTGCAGAAAAGAAGAATTAGAGCAAAGAAAAAGAAAAAGCTGAAGAAAGTGTTTGCAGAAGTCACTCCACCTTACACTGTCGGTGATCAGTCGTCGCAAAATCATTTTTCTTAGCAGTGGAATTACTCAATAACTGGTTACTATTAGTCCATGACAATATTATTGTCGGAAGTAGCCTTCTTACTGCTCGACAGGCTCCACAGGTCCGAGGTCGCCACCGACGCAGTGGACCCGCTGCCGCACTTGACCACCGCCCTCACGCTCTCTATCAGCGCCTCCGTCCGCGACTCCTGCGACAGTATCTCCGCCAGCTGGTCCGGCTTTATCACCAGCTTCACCTTCCATATCCCGCTATTTTGAATCGGCAGAACCTCCACGTCCTGCCTCCTCCAGAACCCGTGCTGATCGAACGAGACGCGGTAGGGAGCGGCGGCAGAAGGAACAATAGAAAGATCATGACTATTGAGCGGACACAGATGGTACGACTGTCCGCTGATAAGCTCTTCGTTGTGCAGCAGCGGACGCGAGAGTGCGTCGTGACTGCCGAAGATGCCGTGGCTAGGGAACTCGCTGGTGACGCACTCGGCGGTGACTGGGGGCTGGAGCTCCAGCACTCCGCCGCTGGGCGTTACGACTCTGATCATGGAGCTGTCTGCAGGCGCGCCATTGCCTCTAAATGCACAGTTTCCCATTAGCTACCACAATTGAATCGCTCTCTCCCTCCCTCCTTTTCTTGCCCTTTTACTTTGTTGTAGTAGTAGTGTTGCGGCTACGCGTTTATGGCTCGTACACAGGCGTGGGGCCTAAAATCCAAATGTTGGATTCCATGGGCATCGAAAGAAGGGTTGGGACGTTTTGTGGGTTGCGCTCTCTCTCTCTCTCTCTCTCTCTCTCTCTCGCCTAACCTACAATTGACAAAAGAGATCTTATTGATAGAGTTATGTGCTGAAGTGTGTATAGTGACCAACCAGCGGTTCCGTAGACTTGCCACCAACCGCACTCACTACAGAACGATTCAGAGGATTTATGGTCTAACCTACAAACTTTAACAATGCTGTCAAAATTGTGATGCCGTTCTAAAAATAAAATTTTCTGTTACTGGCGTTTGTTGTTAGTTGTGTAGTTTAACCGTGAAGAAACCTTTCTTTGTATAATTTTCATTAGAGGTGTGATGACGACGAGACGAGAGAATGCAGTGGTCAGTGGCACTACACGGAGCACGAATTACTTTTTTCCTGGATGATAGTGGGACGGACTTTAATTTATAGGCAGAGGAAATCATTGTGCAGGTCGCAGTAGATTGCAACAGTAACTAGCACCACTTCTTTTTGGTCAGTGGGAGCTAGGACTTTTGTTGGCTCTGCACTAGCCAACATGAGTTGTGGGAGTACATTAGTCAGTTTGAACTTGGCATAAATCATAAGTCCAACTTGGTTAAATCTTAATATAAGCTTTATGTTATTCACAGGGTGTGATTTTAAGATAAAAATTGATTTTGGCAACACTTCGAAAAATGTGCACAAATAAGATCCCGAAGGATTCCCAAAAAATAAAATCAAATGTAACACTTCGAAAAAGGCACAAAAGATTTCGTAGCAGTAACAATGAAAGCCCACAAACAGTCTCTGATTAGATTAGATACGATATTGTTCAGAACAAGATACAACTGGAGAAGACGAACAGAAGAAGAAATGAACAAAAGAAGATGATAGCCTGCTGGGTGACGGATCATCGTTGCTCAAAGCTAAATTCGCCTCACATGAACGACTTCCAGGAACCAGCATGTTCGACCACAAACTGTGGAACACTCTGCTCTTCTGACTCCTAGGATGGACAAAACTCCCTCGATTTCTCTCGTCTCCGTTTCCTGGAAATTTTCGAAAGAAACTTGTAGAATGAACTTAGAGATCTGAGAGAGAAGAGAGGAACTTATATAGGTGCGTGCAGTAACCGTCCAGTATACGAAACGTTCATGACGTGGAAGGTGTTTGCCATAAAAAATCAAAGACATGTATTACAAAATACTGAAATTGATTGCAAACTCGCTTGTACAAAGAAAAGTCTAGAAAGAAATCATAGGAAACAATCTAAGTACAATTGTTTAGTTTTGATTCTGGAGGGTGACGGTGGAGGCTCGGAAAAGTACTATCAACTCTGCCTTACTCCGTGGACTATCTGACGTAGTCTTTAGATCTTGAAGAAATTGCTTTCTTGAAGGTTGCCAGCCTTTTGCAGGGGTGTGGCACCCTGCTATTTATAATAGAATGTATGTTGAGCCGCATAGATGGCGTGCGGCCACGTGGCTGATTGGCACGCGAAGACCCGCTCTTTGGCTGCCATCTGTCGATTTGTTAGGATTTTGTTGTAGCAAATCTGCATAGTTTAGGACTTGGTCAGATTGCCACGTGTCCTGTCGCATGAATTATTTTTTAGCTGCATAGATCTCTCAGTTTTCGACCTTGTGGGGCCGCATGAGCCTCATGCAGCTTAAGTCGTAAACTTCCTTAGTTCAGACAGAGCTTAAGGATTTAAGCCGCATAGATTCTGTATTTTGGCCGCATAAAGCTCATGCGGCTTGGATTGCAGTTACTCTTGGCTTCATGAAGTTTGGGGACTTTGGGGCCGCATATGTCTGAACCGCATAAGGTTCATGTGGCTTAGATGACACTCCTTCTGGCCGCATGAAGGCGTACGAACCATGCTTTTGGACGACGTCTCACGTCTTATCTTTTTGTCGAAGTGTCAAAGCTGTCATTTTTGATAGTTTTGTCAGGACTTGTCAGCTTTATCAGACGAACTGCACCTCTTGGCTGCATATCTTCCTTCTGCAGCTGGTTGTCGACGGGCCGCATATGTCATTGAACCAGTAATACGACTTTTCTTTATACGGACTTGTTTGGCCAAAAGTACCTATGCAGCAATTTGTAATCCGCATGAACCTCATATTTTTCTTGCTTCTACAAGACCCCCTTCAAAGTTTTCAATTTGCAAATTTTTGAATAAGAAGCATGAAAATATGTCAAGCCGCAGGGAGTCTTCAAGTCGTAGGGGATTTTTCGAGCTGCAGAGATATCTTGACCCGCAGGGAAATCCTGAGCCACTGGGAAACTCGTCAGCTTGCCAACTGTCACCACTATATTTAATTTTCTTGATTCGGTTGTGGATCTTTTTTCGAGATAAAACTGACAGTTTATAGGGATAAAGTCCCCAAACGTCAACATTATCTTTAATGATCTCGAGAATCGAAAAGATGCTCTACGATTATTAGGGATAAAGTCCCCAAACGTCGTCCTTATCCTTAATGATCTCGAGAATCGAAGAGTCTTTTTTCAGCAACTCTATAAATAGGAGTCATTCAGAGAGAGAGAGATTGAGATTTTCCTCTTTCACCTTCTCCTTCTTCGACTTTATCATACTTTCTGCTATGGCTCAAAACGCTTCCAGGTCGACTGGTGCAGCGACAAAAGGGAAGGGACTTGCTTCTCCATTGAGAGCGGTAGATGCTCCTTTCATTCATCCCGACATGCAATCCCCTCTCCAGAGTAATGATGGTGTGCAGACGATGACTGAAATTTTGAATGACCATAATGCGTATTTTCATGCGCAGGCCTATCATATACTACTTCTGCTTCATGCATACCCTATCTCATGGACCACATGTGTTCTGTACGATAGGGCTACAAGGACTGAGCCGCATAACCGCTGCTCATTCGAACCCTAAGTGCCTCAAGATTGATCTGTATGAATATTTCATGACTGAGCCGCATAGGTGTCGCATGCGCACATTGTGATCGGGCCGTATGAATACTGTATGGCTGGGCCGCATGATTGTCTCGTGACTTATCCGTACGAGTATTGGGCCGCATGAGTATTTCATAAGTACATCATATTTGAGCCGCATGAACACTTCCTAACTGAACCGCATAAATGCTTCTCGAATTGAGCTGCATGAGTACTTCGTGAAGTCGGCCTCATGACTTTGGGCTGCATGAGTTCTGTTTTGGCTGGGCTACATAACAGAGTTCTTTGTTTTCTTTTGGTGCTAAGTCCCTTTTTTTCCATGTTTTGTAGCGATCTGGCTACCAAACTTCTTCAGGATCGGTGTTGGCGATGGAGTGAAAATACAACATTCTGGCTCCTACATCAGCCAGCTCAAAACTCCCCATGCTTCGGAAGAGTTTTCTCCACGCCTTTTTGGCATACACATCAAACAACTTAGGACTCTTCATGCTTCGGAAGAGTTTTCCCAGGTGGTAGGAAGAGCCTTTATACTCGAAGAGTTGGACGGTGGTCAGACGTCGTTATGAACATCTTGCCTTTACGGCTCTCCAAGTAGGCAAATCATCATCAGGGGTGATGTTTTGAAGGTGGTC